>JARBEQ010289978.1:0-17709 GCA_030265355.1 Tritonia tetraquetra
TGATGCTCACGGTACGCAGACTGGTGTGGGTCAGCAAGGTTGTTAGAGGCTAAGTGTTCATTGATTTGTTTCAATACGACCTCCTCCAAGATTTTAAATATGGAAGGGAGATTGGACACGTGTCGAAAATTTTTAAGGTTGCGTTTCTTCAGCACAGGTGTAATAATAGCTGTTTTAAAACAATCAGGAACTATTCCAAAAGCCAATGAATGATTAAGGAGTTCAGCTATGGGCTCTAAAAGTAATCTAAACATTTAAAAAGAAAGTGAGTTGGTATATGATCCAGAGGACAAGATTTAGGTGGAGAAGAGCGTATGATTTCATACACTTCAGACGTGGGTATTCTCGTGGATACTTCTCTGAAGTTAGTAAGGGCTGGCCAATATATAGTGCATTTTATCTTTCTCTTCAGAATTGATAATATTAGTGTCGAGTCCATTTCGAATGTTAACAATTTTCTCTACAAAATGACCCGAAAGGTATTAGATACACTCCCTATTACAATTTCAGTTTGTGGAGAGGATGCTTTTGATTTTCCTTCGTTAACGATTGTAAAAAGAGTTTTAGAGTTTTTGCAGTTCAATAACTTGTCCGCGAAATACTTCCTGCATTCTTCTTTCGTGGTTTCTTTGACACCGTTTATGGCGTCCCTGTAGATCTGGCAATGGACCATGAGTTTGATCGTTTTCCACGTTCGCTCTGCAGCCCGTTTGTCCCGCTTTGCCGCTCTCACTCTCACAGACTCCGAGTACCATGGCGCCGATGTACGGTCCGTGACGTTTCTGGTTGTCATTGGCGCATGTTTCTCCAGGGCATCAGTAAGTGCCAAGCTTAAAACATACATACATATATTCATACATACACGCATACACACATAGGCCACGTGCGTCCTCTTTGCCACAGTTGAAGAGCAAGCACTCGAAACGCCAGGGAAAAAAGGTTTTAAAGTATTTTTTCCGGTTGTCCCGGAGAAGGACTATAAACAGAACATCCCGCCTCTAAGATTATCTTCAAGTGTCGAGAGAGGCATACAACTTTACTTCTTTCTTTCTTTCTTATCCAGTTCCCTGTTACCATTACAGTGTAGGGCCCGTTGCATGAGGCGGATTTACTCTTGATCAAGATATTAGGCCAAGCAGGGGATCAGTCCATTTTACACGCAGAACAGAATCACACCGAGAAGTAACAAAGGGAGGTAAGCGATGACTTTTTTTTCAACTAGAAATGTCTCGAATGGCCAAGGGGATTTTTTTTTTAATCCGTGAGATTTCAGTTTGGAGTTACAGGACAGAAATTTCATTGCTGTAATTATTTTCAGCGTTGTTTTCTTGGCATGGGGTAATGGCATGCTTAATTCCGATTCCTCTACTAGACATGGGAACGGAGATGGGTGCCAGCTCACAGCTGGGAGAGTACTCATTGCTCCCCCCCCCCTCTCTCTCCTCTTTAACCGCCCTTCTCCGTGTTTCTAATGGTCTTCCTTTCTCACTTTTACCTTGAAGTGTCCACGTCGTGGATTAAGCTGTGTGCCATGTTACTTTCAATCTAATTAGAAAAGTACTCACACACAGTAGGCTGATCACCTGCTTGTCCGAAATTTGTTATCCATAGAACTTCCGGCTCTGTCTTCAGTCGTGTTTGGTGGTCAGGTGCCTGCATTTATGGCAGGTATCGTGTGTGCCTTTCATGACTGAACATAGGGATGCCCCCAACACTGCTCTGCGGTAATAATGGGGTTTGATCAAATAAACAAAAAAGAAAAATACACACTCCCTTTGACTGACTCTTATTTATTTGTGCACCTGCCCATCGGTCGAGAGGTCCGCGGTTTGAATCCTGGCCTGATGAAAGAGGTTGTGTTTTTTTTTGCTGCTCCGCGACATTTCAAGTGTTGTCGGAGATGAACAATTAAAGGTCTCCGCCTGTTACACAACATGTAAATGTGACTGTGCAGGTTGTGTGCAAGTTGTTTCTCAACGAGATTGGGCGCAATATGAATGTCCATCATTGTTATTATTATCATTATTATTATTATTATTATTATTATTATTATTATTATTATTATTATTATTATTATGATCTTCAGGTGTGGAAAGGGGCATAACCCTGATACCTTAAAACATTATTCATTCACATTTCCATACCCCTTATAAGTTATTCTACTTACTTACTTTACTGATCAAACGCATGGATGCACCTCAATCGCCAAGCATGGTCGAGGGGGCCTCGTGGCGTAGCGGTTAACGCTTTCGCTTCCTGAGCAAAAGATACTGGGTTCGAATCCCGGTGGCGATGTTGAACATTCTCGAGTTTTATGGCCCTGACCCTGATAAGTCCAATGGAATCAAGTCCTATCGGATATGGAGTATAATTCGGAGGTCCCGCCATTGACATGACCTTAACAACTTTAAACTTTATAGATTTTGAATATTAACAATATTATGTTGTTATTTGTGTTTTTCTTTGAATTAGGCGATTTCTGACACTATGGGATTGGCCACTGTAACTTAGGTAAGTGGTGGGGCTGCCATCTTATGGTCTCCTACCAGGCCTTTGCCCGTATTTGTCCGTCTCCTCCTATCCACTGACCTGTCCGACACAGGCTAGTTGTCTACATGTCATACTCGCCACTCGCGGATATTTTGTACCCAATGACTTTCAAAGAGAGATTTATTTTGAATACCCTTGGTCTATTTGCCTTCGCCACTCGTGGGTGTTTTTTACCCAATGACTTTCGTAGAGTAGAAATATCCGTGTACAAAGCCTTGATAAAGTAAAAAAAAAACCCGACTGCAGTACGTTTCGAGTATTACCCTTCATCAGCTACATAAGAGCAGTGCGCGGACCCATTTGCTGGTAGTCCGTGAACGGTTCAGAGCTAGATGCTCACTGATTACCAACCACAGAAAATAATGTGTGGTCCCTCAGGTGATTGGAGGTAGGAGCTTTTTTATATTGAACCATATCGGCGTAGCGTCCGTCGCCGAGCTCCCTCGTCTCTTGGTACTGAACCCTACCAGCGGGGCGTCCTTCTCCGAACTCCTTCGTCTCTTGGTACTGAACTATACATAAAGACTCGAACGCTGCTCTGAGCACGATGTAGATGCAGAGAGAGAAAGAGAGAGAGAGAGAGAGAGAGAGAGAGAGAGAGAGAGAGAGAGAGAGAGAGAGAGAGAGCAGGATAAACTAAGTAGCTCCATTTTATGGTACACATGATGCAGAGGTTATCTAACAACAGTCGCTCACAACAATATTTACTTTATGAATTAATGAAAAAGATATCTACAAATATGATTATGATATTGATGATATTATTATAACACCTCGGGGCCTTTGGCAAGCTTTTATGATCTCTTGTGATTCAGACAGGAAACCCGCCCCCTTCGGTGAACTTCGGTGAACTGAGTAAGGACAAGTCACAAACCAAGATGGCTGACAATCGGTAAATTGATCATTCATTTTGTCAACAATCTCGTTAAAAGAACTGTGTTTGTCACGTATATTATCTCAAGTCTCGCCTTTTAATGAAATAATTGATCTTAGTTTTGCTATTAAGATTTCATTTTTCACGGAGTTCACCTTCTTTGAGTATCAAGTTGGGTTGTCACCACTCAGATTGGTGACAGTCACAATACAACAAAAAATAAGTGGACTGCTGTTGACTGATGGGCGGCAGCTGTTTTTATTTTTTATTGTAAAAATGAAGGATACTGCTGATATCAACCATTTCAATGGAATAATAGCGTGTCATTGATGTTGTCAGAGCAACAAGCACTCTGATGTATTGTTTTGTTTTGATTACCAAACCACATTATAATACCACAAGGTGACTAAGAAGTAAATATTGCTGTGAGTCAGTCAAGGAGTGTTGTGGCCAGCTCCATGTCAAGCATTGCTGAACACAAGAGCTGGAAAAACTCTGGATCTGGAAGATAAGTTAAAGACAGGCAGGTGATCAGTCCACTGTGCCCCAAACCTTGAATGGCACAAATGAGCGGCTCATTTTTAGGTGTAGAGTCTAGCCCAAGTTGTCTTGGTGGTAGACCCTTCAGAGAAAACTGAATCAGATTTTGACACATAGGCTAAGGCAGACTCCTAATATGATTCCTTAAAAAAATGGTGTATTGTCATACCCTGCCCAGATGGGGTGTGTGTTTTTACTTTTTTTTTTTTAATCCATGAGATAAGTATTAAGACTTATAATATAAAAGTAAAAGAAAATATTAGTCTAGCTAGGGTTTATAAAGCCCTTTATTGGCATGATGTTTAGAATGTTTTCAACCCTTTTATTGCTCTATAAAAAGACGTTATGGGTATATGCATCTCAAAATAACCAAATTCTTACACTGTGTAACTTGAAGAATAACCACAATTTGGTGGATGCAAAGGTCTGGGGTTCAAATCCCACTTGTTTTTTTTTTCTCTGAACCTTTCAAATATTTTAAGGCTCTGCAATGCAGAATCTTTTAAGTTCTGTTGAAACACCTGTGATCTGACCTTTCTGTGTTGAAAAGACTTGCAATGTCTATTGTATTTTATATGGATGTGCTAGCCTACCATTTATAATAATCTATATTTATAAAGGAGTAAACCTGATTTTTGTCACGCATTTTCTCAGTCCCTACCGTACCTATCGCGACAAAATTTTGCTTATATGGTTTCCAAATTAGCTGGAGGTGGTTATGAGCGTATTTAAAATTTATTACTTCGATCCATTTGTTTTGTTTCTTCTACTTTTTGTTTATCGACATTCATAGTTTTTACTTTCCATATAATTATATTTTTTTGTGCTTCTGAATAGACAAATGGTTCATGTGGTGTGTTGAATAGCGTTCACATATTGCAATACAATAGAGGGTATGGAGCATAATGAAAACATTTTGTTGTCAATCTGGCAAAGCTGAATTGAACCTCCTAATTATTTTTAACATTTCCTGTAAATAGAAATAATTGAGAATATGATTAAAACACATTTCTTTGGCACGCTTTTCTCCTTTCATTAGTCATTCTGTCTCTTTGTTACAAAATTAATGGGTTGTTTTTTTTTGACATTGTACCTTTTCAATTGTCCAAAATATTTATGGTTTTTCTTTTAGTTTCATAGTGTTAAGAAATCGTCTGTCTTTGGAACTTTATATAATAATAACAATGTTGAATATTGCAATACCAGACGTTATAATATACCTCAATTTTTTTGTTTCCGTTCAGATACAATCAAATACCCCCAGGGTACCATGGAGGACCTCAAATGGGTATGACTATGAGATCTGTTCCCCAACCTTTTTTGAGAAAATTGATATTTCTTGAAAGGGAAAAACATTTTTTTTCTGATTGCGTGAAGGGAAAAAATAATTTTTAAGTTGATGGATGTACTACAATAATTATATTTTTTAAAAGGTATGTCTTGCATTATTTAATGAGACACAATGGGAAGCAAATCTACAATTTGAGACCTACTTAAGTCGTGGAGCCCATATACGTCCACATTTGACTGCGTTCACAATCGACGTGCCACCATCTTGATGTGGATTTTTAGGCGCTAAATGAATTCATTATTATTATTACACACAAGCTGCATCTCACCCATTTTCGCACCAAGAAACGGACAGTGGACACACAAAAGTGCTGGACGTGTAAGGGCTCCTTTACTTTATTATTTATGATGATGATTTTTAAATATTTGAGAAAAAAAAGTAAAATCTAGACTTCAATGTCAACCATTCAATACCATCTTAAATAAAGTATTTTCCCCTCATGATTTATCTAGTCCAAGGTGCAGGGATGAACAATGTATCAGCAATGAGAGGTCCGTACATGCAGCCAAATATGCCTATGAATCCTATGATGCAGCAACAAATGATGATGCGATTTCCAATGCAGGTATTTCTGTGATTTAGCGCTAGAATTATTAGGTGTCAAGTATTTGGCTGTTCAATTATATTTTTTGTTAAAGTTTAAAGACAGTATGTGCACAATTAAGGTCAAAGTACATTGGAAAACATTTTTGAAACATGCTTTATTTGAAAATATGTCTGGTGAAAAATAGATCTTTTGAGTTGAGAGCTATTTTTGAAATATTAAACATTTTTTAATGGAGGTATCCGCTGGAAGTTTGATTCATTTTCTATGGTGTCTTGGCTGAAAGCTTTTATTGAACAAGGAAATTTTTTTTTAGTTTTCCTGTGTGTGTGGGTTGTAAATTAATGCAAGATGAATTGACATTGATGTTTTGTTATGATGTCACTTTGTCTCTAGGACTCAAGACCCTTGACAAGGGAAACTTTCATACTTACAACAACCATGATGATTGTTGGGATTTATATTTGAATGAGTGGGTTGATCACCTGCTTGGCTTAATATCTTGATCCAGAGAAATCCAGCCTCATAATGCTGGCCCTACACTGTAATGGTAACAGGGAATTGGATAAGAAATAAAAAATGACAAATTTGTAAAGATCTCTGCTTTGAAAGTATACAATAATAATGAGTTATTTTCCTGCTTTTCTCTGTCTAGGGCATGCGTATGGGTCCTCCCAATACCCCCCCTCCCCCTTATAGTGCCCACCAACCCCCGGGTGTATTAGCGGTCAACACACCAAGGTAAGGAGTATGTGATTGTTATTTGATTTTTATTATAATAGTAATAATAATATGCATCACTTCTATAGCACCCAAATCCATCAAGAAGATGCTCATTGGCGCTGTACAATGTTCCATAACAAGGGGGACAAAAAAAATGAAAACAATTCATACAATGCAAGACAATCGCATAATACACGCCAGAAACGACGACAAAACACGAAAGCTTTAGATGGGGTTTGTCTTAGGTTATTTTAGTTTTTTCATTATTATGTGTTTATCAAAATATCTTAGTTCTAGATTTCAATGTTGTTTGTTTTTAAACATTTGTAACATTTTTCCTTCCCAGAGCGTCCCTTAGCAAGAGTAGGGGAGCACAGAAATCTGATAAGGAAAGATTTTTAGACGAGCAAAGACAGAAAATGAAACAATTTGGTAAGCCAGGGGCCATGAAAGTTGATACTGACAGTCTCATTGGTTCAATGTTCAAAGTGGATGCCAAGACACCTGCACACAAGTCTAGAGGTAATTTACTGTCAACAAAGAGAATATATTCAGATATTTTTTTTGCCAGGGAATGGTCTCACGTAAAACGGAGGAAATTTGTCCTCGCACTTCTAACTAGAAGGAAAAACCCTTTGCCATCAATCCCTATTTTTAATAGGTTCAAAGGGGAGACATGTAGTCATTTGTGTGTCTTTCAATTATGTTGTTATTGTCCATTTCGTATGATACACATCAAATGCCAAAGGTGAACAAATTCGGTTCTCGGTATGATTTTCAGGGGCTCAATTGTAAATTTCAAAATGACTTTCACATTATTTTAAGGTTGTTTGTTTTGTTTTTTTGTATTTTGAATTCAATCAAGCTTTGTAGTGTTGTGATTGGGCAAGATTTGGATAGCCTTTGATTAAAAAACCTCCAATAGACCTTATTTTGTACTATGCAAAGGTCTCATTTTTCCTTTTGGTGCTTCAACTTTATCATATATATATATATAGCTAAGTAAAGAACATAAATAGACTTTGATAAACAAGAACAAACAGGCTATCAGCCTTGAGTGTCGCTTCTTCAATCAATCTGTGTTTATTGTTGCACTGATTTTTCTAGCCCGTACTTGTTGCATCCTCTGTGTTTTGAAGGTAATGGGTAAAGTTGAGAAGATCTTTCTTTCTTTCTTATCCAGTTCCCTGTTACCATTACAGTGTAGGGCCCGCTCTATGAGGCGGATTTACTCTGGATCAAGATATTAGGCCAAGCAGGTGATCAGCCAACTGAGTTTTTTGTGGTAGGAATTATTTTTTCCAGGACAGCTGCCTTTTGGCCTACTCTTCTCGATTTCCAACAGCCATGGGACCTCCGAATTTATCTTTCGTCTCCGATAGGACTAGGTTCTTGATCCCACTTACTTTTACAGGGTCAGGGGAGTGGCAAATAGGTTTATACCGAATTTTGTGAAGAAAAACAACAGCTGTTGCCGCTGGGATTCTAAAATTGTCTTTTTTGGTTAATGGGTGTTTTGATTTGTTTTTCCTTCTAGTTTACAATTTACAATACCATCTTTATTCTCCTGACAGGAAATGCTGTTCAGAATGTTACTGAAGATGATGGATTTGGAGATTTTCTTCAAGGTCCGTCGTACGAATCTGCCAACATAGATCAGATGGAAGACGACAGTATGTTTGCAGATGGCAATGAAGAAGCTTCAGAACCGTCTGATGCTGTGGAGGAAAAGAAAGGTATGGCAAGGAACCAAGTGTGACATCTTTAAAAAAAACACACTTGTTCTTTCTTTCTTATCCAATTCCCTTTTACCATTACAGTGTAGGGCTAGCACAATGAGTCTGGATTTCTCTGGATTAAGATATTAAGCCGAGCAGGTGATCAACCCACTGTGAAAAAAACACACACTTGTAATGGTCTTATAAACCAAGGGCAAAATATTTGATGCTGTGAAATGTTCAGTGTGTTGCATGTGAAAGTTCTGGATACAGAAAGACACCTGAGGGGTAGAAAAAGGAAAGAGGGAGAGAAGACAGAGCGAGATCAGACAGGGATGCCACCCATGGACTACTAGGAATGACGTAGTTCATGGGTGGCACCCATCATTGGCGGGGTTGCACCCCCTGTTGATGAACAGAGGACCTATTTATTTTACCACCCCGGTCCCCGCGGGGGAGGGTTTTGCAATTTGGTTCTGTGGACGGGTGCACAAGCAATGCACCACAGAGAGGAATGAGGTTCCGGGATTATGTGATAGAAGAGAAGCTAACGCAAGGATGGTCCTATCCAGCTTGGAAACTGTAAAACAACATAAATAAAAAGAAACAGAAGAAGACCTTACAGAAGGACCCTCTAAACCAACCACTGCTCTTCAAGTATAAAAAATTCAGTTTGTGACGCTCCCCAAAAACATATCACGTTATTCATTCACAGATTGGAATAGAATTAAATATTTATTGACATATTTGTCTTTGCTAAGAAAAATTCAACCCTACCCAGTAACCAAAGAATTCAAAGTCTTTCCACTAGAATTCAAAACTAATGAAGAACTGGCAAGTGACAAAATAGAAAAAGTGTGTCTAGGGTTCAAAAACAAAAAATGATAAGAAATAATAGGGCACAAAATATTAAAAAAGCTTGAAAGGACGTGTAAGTACCAAAAGTATTGGAGTATCAACTTAAATTATATTAAAGACTTTTCCTCCTCTTAAACTGATGAATACATCTACATTTTTACAGCTTGAAATAGTTTTTAAAATGTTTTTCATGTTGATTAATACAAATCTTATTTCTTGTATTTCAGACTTGTCTTCTATGATGATGGAATGTTCAGATATGTCTGCCCCTCAAAAAGCCAAAGGATTTCACAAACCGACACTGAACGAGGTCCATAGATCCAAAGGTCGTGACCATCCTCGCAAATCAAGTTTTCACGAAAGCGATCATTCCAGAAGTTGGAAAAATGCAGAGGATTTGGATGGCTTGTTCCAGATACCTGGTATGTATGTCGTTAATTATGATTTATGATTTCGGAGTAATTTTCTATCATTTCACTTAACGTATATTGTCAAAGCTCTGCCTAAAAGTCAGTCAAAGTAAATCATTTATAACAAAATGTTCAAGCACATAATGTATAATATGGAGTGGAAAACAATTCCTCCCAATGGACATCTCTTTCTCACTCTTTCTCACTCTTTCTCACTCTTTCTCACTCTTTCTCACTCTTTCTCACTCTTTCTCACTCTTTCTCACTTTTTCTCACTTTTTCCCCCTGGGTAGGGTCTCCTGCCTGAATTCTCATTCACAAATGAGGGCATGTGCAGCTCTTGCATGTCTTTACAGTATTTTCCATCCATTTCTTTCTAGGTCTTCCTCTGGGTCTTTTCCCAGTCACTGACAATTTGGGAAAAAAAATCAGAAAAAAAGGATATCTTGGAGGCGGAGTGTTGTAGCTCAGCGGTACGGTGTTCGTTCCGTAATCGGAACGACACAGGTTCGAATCCTACCTGCTGAGATATTTTGTTTTTGCGGTGTCCTTGTGCAAGACACGTCGCCCTAGCTCGAACTGTGGTGACCCATCAATGGTGGGGGATGAATGAGAGGCCACAAGTTACTGTTGTATTTCTATGGTTATGTATTGTAATGCAATGTATTATGTCTAATGTAATGTGTAATGTATTTATGATTGATTATATGTCCATCATTGTAAAATGACAAATTTCTTGAAAGAGATGAACAGATAAATAAAGTTTAAGTTTAAACATGATGTGATGCGATTGACCGATATAATCGTAATGCCTTGAATTTATTCATTTTCAGTCCAGCCCAAGACGACCCCTGTTCCTGTACAGCAGCCTATACCATTTACTGCCCAGCAAATGCCACCACAGGCTGCCAATGCATTCCTTGCCATGGGTCCACCCCAAAATGGTGCCATTCTTGCTTCAGGACCAATGACAATGCATCCGCCAAATGCCAATATGAATACAGGTATTCATTTTTTTCAATTATTCTAATATTTGCTGACAATATGGGCCTCTGTATATAAGCAATCTGAAAGTGGACATGATTTCTAGATTGAGATGTGTATAGTGACGAATTTAGAATTTAAAGGTCTTGTCCTCACTTGGATCCAAGAATCACTTGCCTTAGTCTTACCTGTTACCTGTCACTATGGCCGTGTCCATCCGTTTGTGCCCCACTCCTTACCACAACAGGCCGACATCTGTCTGGTCACTGCTTTGATGTATTACTTCCTTTGTGTGTATGCAGTGCCAAACATTGAGTAGAAGGAAAACACCATAACTTTGACTCTTTCTCTGGATCATAGAGGAATGAATGATAGAAAAGTATTCTCTTTTCGTGTCACATGCAAGATTCGAGATGGATGGAATCTGAAGTTGGGGGGTGGGGGGGTTGTGGTGTTGCGGTCAACGCTTTAGCTTTGTAAGCAGAAGGTACTGGGTTTGAATCCCGGCGGTGACGTTGGGATTTTTTCCTTTGAACTTTCTCAAGTTTTATGGCTCTGATTCTGATACTATAATTTGGAGGTCTCGCCTTTGATATGATCTAAAATGTGTTGCCAAGGGCGTAAAACTAAAAACTTAAAACTTTTAAAACTTAAAAAAATCTGTAGTGAATATTGTTTGTCAGTGACTTATAAAAGTTGTTTGATTTTTATTCCTTTAGGTCCAGTCCCACCAGGCCTGGTTCCAGTTGCTCATTCCAGTGCACCACCACCTACAGGACCCCCACCTCCGTATTCTGAAGCATCTGTGATCTCATCTGGTCAACTTTCTGCCTCAGGAGCAATGCATCCAGAATCTGCCAATCAAATGCCTATCTCCTCCCAAGCCACCACCGTCAATCATTCTCACCCAAACAGCATGCTTGCGCCTCCCCCTTTCACACCTGGAGCAACAAATTTTCCTGAATGGTTTTCTTTTAATGAAAATCAGGTTCCACCTGTCTACAAGCAAATTTTTGAAGCGTCTTTGCTGTAAGTTGATGAGTACCTTTTATTATTTTACTGTTCGAACTCTCACTACACAGTGTCAGATTTTATAGGTCATGGTGTCTTATAAAGGTAATTACAAAGATTTGCGCCTGTGATAAACACCCAAAGTTTTCTGTTTCTACAATTTTATCATTTATCAGTACTTTTTTTTCATTTAATCAACAAGTCTATGTGGATGTGTCCAAAGTGACCACCTTTCCTAAATCCAGTGCTTTACTCTATAAATCAGGAGGTGATTTTGTTTTCCTTGTTCTATTTTTTACATCTTCGTTTATATCTTTTATCTTTCTTCTACTCAAAAAGAGATGGCCACATTTCTACAGAACGCCTGTATCCTATTCTTCTTTTGAGTGGTCTGCCCAGGGAGAAATTGGCCCACCTATGGTCCATGTGTAACACTGGTAATCCAGGGCTCCTGGTGAAGACAGAGTTGTGGCTCATCTTAGCTCTTATAGCCCTTACACAGGTGAGGATATGGAAAAGAATTATTTTAAAAAATTAAAAAATGACTTTGCGTTTCGTCTCTCGACATTCAATCGAGTGGGGTTTTTTTTGGTTTCATATAAGAAATGTGTCACACTGAAATTTAACTATCCAATAAGAAGATCCTTCACATATTTGCATTATTTAATGTTGACTGTGTTCACCTGTGTCCTGCAAAAGACGGAAAATTCCGAGAACCGCCCCTTGTTGTTCAATGGGAACACCACCTTTTTTTAGACGAGAGGAGGGGACCCCCAGATGGGGGATGAGAAGTCGTTTGCAGTGCGATTATACATAATTTGCGGGGCAAATTAAATGAAAATTGTAAAAAAAATCCAACACCAAAATAAAAAATTCATTAAAAAAAACAATCACATAAGTAGAAAAAATCATCAATACTCAATACAATTTGTTCTAAATATATAATAGAATATATGTACCAAAAATTATGATCATGTTTTAAAATGACCAGGTTTCAAAGTTATCATCAATAAGGGTGTCTTTTTAAATCGGTTTTACAAACAGATATGAATAGAAGAAGAGGGTTGAAAGAAAAGGCAGCATGACCTCTCGGGGTGAGGAACTATTTTTAAAAAATATATTCGTCCAGTTTCTTTTTAAGGTTCGACTACCTACTATTCTGAGTCTTTGATGGACACCAAATTGGCCAGCAAGGAAGTAGTTAAGAATTCCTTAAAAAGCTATGTAGAGTGTACATTTTATCCTTTTTGAGTACATGGGAGATAGGGAAAATGTTTTCTCATGAACATTTTAGCATTCTTTAAATTTTGACGGAAAAATTGGCGAACGTTTTTGACTTACTTTCGGTCGATCGGCTGTCCTGATAGATGCAATAGCTTCATTAGTGGATCTTCTGTATTTCTAAACATACGCCTATGTACATTCATACATTCCCTCGCACCACAAAACACCTAACAAAAAGACAAATAACAGTAACAGCGGAAGTAAGTACACAGGAGTAGTGATTTTTATGGACCCAAAGTCTACAATTTATAAATAGGTATAAATCGGAAAAATCCTTTCCCAAGACATCCCTATTATGTAAATAAGATTTAAAATGGCTGGTGTAACCATAGCAACAATTTTTGGGGGATCTAAAAAAGTACATATTTCAAAATATCTTTTCACATCAGTTATGCATGTAGTACATTAGCTCATTTTGGAAGAAAATAAAATGTTTTAGGGTCTGGGTGTAGCCCCACCCTTAAAACAAGGACTCTTTTTTTCCCTCATGCTTAATGATCATGAGGTTAATATCAGTGAATGTGATTGGTTGGAAAGATGTGCATACTTGAAATTTCAAATATATCTCGTTGAGCCAATGCATTTCAAATGTTTGTTATTGTTTTCTTACAGAACAATTATGACACCAGCCAGGTGAATATTCTGACACGGTGCCCTGTCCCACCTATACCACTGTTTTCGACTGGTCAAGGTAGGTGTTACTTTGATACCTAAGTGAAAAAAGGAAAAGAGGATTGTTTGGTTTAAATGTTAGCATGCTAAGTATGATGATTTTTAAAACATAACCCTTTCCTAGCTTTAATTCTAAACCCACTGGAATTTTTTTCAAATTGTTGAAAATACCTCCGACTGGCTGGTCCCCAGTGTATGTTGATTATGCAATAGAGTTGTTCCCCAGGGAGATAACTGAAATATTGTATACAAAATTCCTGCCCAGAGTGGTAGAACCTCCCAGTTTTTATCAATAGCTGAGGGGTTACCCACAAGGGTTACAGTAATTTGTTTATTGGCCCATCTTGGATTGATACTGATCAGTGTATTGCTCATGGTGCCAGTAGAGTTGTGGACACAGTGGGCTGATCACTTGCTTGTCTGGAACTCTGAGAATATCCGGCTATGTGTTCAGTCGTTTTTGGTGGTCAGGGTGCCTGCATTTATGGCGGGTATCTTGTGTGCCTTTCATGGCTGAAGATAGGGCTGGCCCCAACACTGCTCTGTGGTATTAATAGGGTTCGGTCAAATAAACAACAAACTAAACTCATTGTCAAAGCACTGAGGTGCCAATTGTCTCATTATCAATGTAGTCAACATGGAAAGTTTTTACTCCTGTCTACGCCACGAAAGCAATGTAAATATAAATTTTTAACATTTGTACAAAGGTATTGAAATGATTTTTTAATCATATGACTGGACATCTGACTCTTGCTTGTTTGGAAACAGCCGTGTAGCGGGAGATGAAATTACCTTTCTGTGTCGATAGCGTCCTAAAACACCAGTGAGCTTTAAGGTCCTCGTACATAAAAAAACCCACCCTGAAAGTGTTTTTAACATATTTCTTTTGACAGCTCCAGCCACAACACCTAACAATGTGGAACACCCCCAGCAACCTGGAGAGCAAAGTTCAGCCCCAGTCAATCAAATACATGCCATACGCAGTCCTGTACCTCAAAAGCCAGATGCGCACGGTTTCAGTGCGTCTATTCAACCTCCAGCACAGATACAATTAACTTCGTCAGGTGTACCAGCAACAATTGCACCATCGTCAGCTCCTGTGGAGGATGATTTTGCAGATTTCCAGGCTGCACCCACAGCAAATAATAATATTACTGATCAAGCTACTAGTAATGGAAAAGGTAAAAATTTACTTTTATATTTTCAATGCTTTAGAAATTTCAGTAATGTTTGTCTTTCTTTTTTCCTTGAACATATTTTAAGATTATTTTGCGTCTTATTTTCTGTTTTGATGACGCCATTTTTGCTTTATTTTACATAGCACCACACACTATAATTGATGAAAGCGCCCCGTGAGATAGGGCACAGTGTCTTGCTCAAGGACACAGCGCCCGAGTGGTCACCCATCCACACACTGATCACGTTCAATGTTGCTTGGCTACGCTGACTGGTTCAGCGTGCTATACGTCGCTTCTACCATTTTTGGGTGAAGGGAATTAATTCTTAGTATACCAGCATTAGGAAGATGTCGATTGTTTCTACTGTGTGTAATGCAAGGGCTTTTCATTGCAAAAAATACCCAAGTAGATACGCCAACGTTTGTCAATAATAATATACACGATTCAAACATTTTTACCGAGGACAGCAAGAGAGTGATGTTTCCTTTGTGTACAAATGTTTGATTTTAAAATACTTTGCTATTGCCTTTTGTTGAAATCTGAAATTTCGAAAACTGTTGTGAGTAGAACTCAAGTACCTTTTAGTGAAAAAAACTGCATCAATCCAAGGGGACAACACTTATTTTTTCCTCACTCACTCATTATATAGTGAAATACACTGAATTGTTTATCTTATGTATTTATCATCTTTGCCATATATAGATTTGTATTTTACTTTCCCATACACGCACGTTTTATTGTTAATTGCTACAGAGAAATACCTGGTTTGGGATTTAGCATGTTTATGATGGTGACGGACCTGCTTTGCTATTCTCTGAATTTTATGATATAGATATTCACGGTTCTTGTTATTCTCTCATGTCTCTATCTTTCATTTGCATTTTTTATTCACATTCATTATAACATAATTTATTTTGATATAAATTCTCTTCATTCATATTTAAGATATCATTTTTCTAGTGTACAGCTGAATTGTGAGATAGTCCAGTTCGTAACCATGTCACACTTGATTTTAGCAGTTTGTTGGAAGATTGATGCAATGATGTGTTATGTCTTTCTTTTCCTCTAAGATTGATTCAGTGATGTGTTTTGTCTTTCTTTTCCTCTGAATTTCCTCATTTTTTATTTCATTGATTGTTTTGTGTTCAAATTTTACTTTTAGTGGCAATTAGGGGGGTGTGAATGGTTGGAGGCCCCTTCTGATATGGTCTCCTGTGTATTGTACTTTTCATTCCACCTGTCGCCTTGTGTGATAGGACCATCATTGTATCAACATCTAAGGCATTGGCGGAAGAGTTAACACATGTTAACCACTGTTATGTTACCATTATGAAATCAAATCTCTCTTTGTTTGTGTACATTGTGTGGGTTATAACGTTCATTAAGTTGTCAAACATGCTTTTAAAGTTGATAAATACTGGAATTATCTGTATTTGAATATTTTCAAGAAATCTGCTTTTTCATTGTTGGGTGATTTGGTTTTCAGGTATAGTATGGATGTGTGTTCCCCTCCAGACTAGATTTCTTTCCCCCTTTCTTCTTCCTTTTTTTAACTATGGCATCTTTCTCTTGATAATTTTTCCCACTTCAAAGACATACAGCAGGAAGAGAGCTTTGGGGATTTCATGGTTGGTGGTTCAAGCTCTGTTAGAAGTGTGAGCAATGATCATAGTGTGTCCGATCCTCTAGATTTCCCACCGTATCTCCCACCACGTCACTGTGACCACCGGTCATCCATGGGTAACGGACACGTCCCGTCTGGTGCTCCAGCACATTTACATCCAAAACTCAACCAGGACCATCCCCACCCCCACCAGCACCATCATCATCATCATCATCATCATCAACAACAACAGCAAGTAGAACTTCACGAGCATGCAGTGTCTCGTCTCAATGCTTACAAAGCTGAAGGTCATTGCGAAAATGTAGTTCCTGCTGCGGGAAAGCTTGAAACGTCTTCAGACATGCCTTCCTTGTCCACTCTGTGTTTGGAGGACAAATACTCTGGCAATGTGCGTTCCTTTTTCTGTAGCAGCGACTCTTCTACAGGCAAGTCTCTGGATGTCGTAAACACTTCTGTTATTTCATTCTCTCATACTGTGCTAGGAAAATAGACCTGCTGAGTTGTGCAATTTTTAGATGTTATTTATTTAGAATTAAAACATAATCATCTTTTGTCACAATTTTTAAATAAACCAGTAACAGTGTAACAATCTTCTCAATGAGTTCCACTGCAATGGCAAATAATCTTTTCTGTTGTATTTTTTAAAAAAGATGGATGCAGCCCTTTGCTATTTGACAAGGGCTTGTCATGACAATTTTCTCTCTCTTATACTTATAATATATCTTTCAAGCCCTGATCCTTATAAAGAGAAAAGATTTTCTTGTTGCACATTAGCAATTGTTGTTTTATTTTTGTTAGCCGGCTTATGAGAGTGTTGTGATAAATATATAATTAAACTCTGTCATGAAAAGTAAAGGACTTATTAACAAATCAGCCTGCATCTCTGAGATTCATTGCCTTGTCTGACGCAATTCAACATTTAACTTTTGTGTTACATTTTTGTTTTAATTTTATCATATGTAGAAGTATAGTTTTTTAAACTTTATCACTTATGTAAAATTACCAATCAGTTATTTTCTCGCCATACATTTTACTAACATACACTTTTTTAAAATAATTTTACAACTTCAAAAGTTATGTCAATTTCAAAGTATATGGTAATGTCTCATTTGTCTTTTTGATACGGATATATTGTGTAATTATAGGATTGGATAGGTTGAGTAATTATAGGGGAGTCCCAGTGGCACAGAGGTACGGCTCTCGCCTCTGAAGTGAAAGGTACCGGGTTTGAAACTCAGTGAAAACATATTAGCCACTCCCCTGATCCTATTCAGGAAGGTGGGATCGAGAACCTAGTTTTATTGGAGACGGACGATAAACTCGGAGGTCCTGTGTGCATGTTGCGCACGTTAAAGAACCCTTGGCAGTTTAAAATCGATAAGAGTAGG
>JARBEQ010290089.1:0-17702 GCA_030265355.1 Tritonia tetraquetra
ACAGTGTAGGGCCAGCACTATGAGGCTGGATTTCTTTGGATCAAGATATTAAGCCAAGCAGGTGATCAACCCACAGGCTTTATCCATGTGTTATAATTTCCCAATCATGTATCTAACCATTCATCCAAATCCTTAACCATCCATCTTTCTTTCTTTGAGTCTGTATTTTAGCTCTCTTATTGATGAGGTGGTGGTTTTGTGTCGCTAATTCCACTAGCTAAAGCAAGACTACACTTAACTGTGCCAGTAAAAATGTTCTTGGTATTTCAATCGTGACTTTTTTAGCCCTGGAATTTAAGCAATTGGTGCCCCTGAAAAGCCCTGAAATATTCTTTAAAAAGGGATGCAGAACAATGACTTCATGTAAGTTTTTAAAGTCTTTTTTTTTTTCACTCTCTTCCCACTAGCCTTCTCAACCAACCTCAAACCAGGCCTCAAATTTAGACGCCATCAAAGAACAGGATATTGAGATTGAGGTGTGTGAGGATGACAGTGATGATGATGAGGAGGAAAAAGAGGATGAGGAAAAAACAGGAGATAGTGTTGCAAAGGCATGTGGTGGAAGTGTGAGCAGTAAGAAGAAAAAGAGAGGTAGTTACAAAGCTGCTGGAATGAAATGCAAACCGGCTAAACAGTCGCAGAGGGGTGCAGCTTCAAATAAAAGGAAGAACTCAACAAAAGAGAGAGTGGTGACTGCAGACAGCTTGGTGGAAGTAGAAGTGGAATTTACAAACTCATGGGCAAAAGTTATGTGGCAGGTGAGAATATTTTCAATACCGACATTATGATGGCTTGCTGTGATAAAATGTTATCTTCTTGATTGCTTGAGAATTCATGTGACTGATTAAGAGAATTAAAGTGCCAATGGCTTACTGCCTTGTGTTTATTATTGGATGTCATATTATTTTACTCAAGCCTCAGTCCTCTGATTCTATGGTGAGCACTTTTATCAGTGAGCACTTAGTACAAACGAAACCTGTACGCCAGATGGTGGAATGTTAGTAGGGGAGGGGATGGGCAAGGTTTTCCGTGATTTCATTCATTTGGTCGTGAGTAGTTTAACATGTGGTGATAAGAATGTATTTTAAAGTGGGTTTTCCAAGCAGATAAAAATAGAAGACGAGGATTGAATAGGTATAAATCTGAAAAAATCCTTTCAGTAGACATTCTTATTACATAATAACAGTCTGTTTACCGCGTTTGTGAAGTATTGATTTTTACTATCATTGTGATTCTTATTTGAAGGACAACTGTTTTAAACAAGTTATTTTGTTTTTAAGATAGTGTTATCATTTATTGTGCTTAAAAGTCAAAATGTTTAGGATTTTATTGTTTGGGTTGATTTTTAAAATGTCTTCCTCTTATTAGTGAAATAATGGCAAAGCATTTATACAACACATCATTGTCACATCCACAAGAAAAACATACAGGAAAACTAATGACACAACTGAAGGCACTTTCCGTACAACACAAATTCAATTCATTAAGCATGGCTTATGAAAATGTACATAAACGCATTTCACACATCGCCCTATTCATAAAGATTTACTAATGCAAATCAAAAATAGGGAATTCTTTCCAAAACAAGTTTTGCCCAAGCACCACATTTAATATATATTATTTTTTATTTTTTATTGAAATGCAATATGTTATTGATATCTGAATTTATTTTCCAGGACGGCTCAGTAGAGTGTGATATCCCGTCCTGTGAACTATTTCCTGTCCATCATTTAGATGAGTTGGAATTCTTTCCAGGGGATTTTATTCTTCCCCAAGTTGGTGAGTCAATGTCTTTATGATTGTTAAACAGTGGGCTGATCACTTGCTTGTCTGAAATTCTGGGATCCATAGTATTTCCAGCTTTTTTAAAATTCAGTCATGCAAGGTGGTGGGGAAATCAAGGGTTCTGAATTTCTTATATATTCATTTGACTTAAGATATTTATCGGATGAATGAATTTCTTTTAAAATGTGATATTTACTCTGGAGGCTTTTTCTTTCCTATAGATATGGATATTGAACCTGACTATGGAGTTGTAGTGAGATGTAATCATACAGAAAGAACGTGTATCATAGACTGGTTCAATGCCTTTGATGGTGTTAAGGAAAAAGAGTAAGATTTTTGTCCCTTTATTAGTTTTTGTGATTAGTGATGGTAGTAAAATGTACCGAGTAAACCTTACACTTACACCAACTTTGAAATGAAATAATATTTTTAGTACAAGCACTTCTTTGAATAATTGTACACTGTATCTGTGTTGGTTGTTTATATTACTTCTTGCTTTCTAGACTTGTCCATAATTACATCTTTCATCAGTGGATGAATGATTTTTTGGTATTGGTAGTAGTTTCTTATTCATTGTGGAAAGGGCTCTTTTTCTTGTCTTCAGAGCAAGAAATTACCTTTGTTGTGTGCATATGCTTCTCTTGTAAAGAAAGAATTATCTTTTCACAGACCTCAAGTGCTCCAAAGGAATGCTGAAGTGAGTGTGTACGATATCAAAGATCATCCTGTTTTTAAATTTCGCCCTGGTCAGACTGTGGTGTTGATAACAGCTGTTGGAACAAATAACCCTGTAAGCTCCTTTATTTTCTCAATTTAATTTTGATTTCAAATTTTAGCTACATTTTTTGCATTCACTTACATAGTCTTGTGAGCGGCACGGATAAAGATACCAAGACTAGCAATTAACTCACTGCTTTTCTTACATTTCATTCACTTTTAAAAGATTGTGGTTTTTAGTTTGGAATGCAATGCATTGAAAATATTTCTGTACAAATAGTCATATGTCAAGTCTATGGGATGTGATGATCAGGCCACATGCTTGCAAATAGGATCCTGCTTTAACCCTTTCCCTACCGCAAACCGCATTTTGCGGTTCGAAAATAGTAAGTTGATTCAATCCAACTTTTAAAACTAAACTGTACAGAAATTATAATCCTATCCACCGCAGTCTACGCGCACTTTTCATCTTTGTTTCTGTCTTTTGTTTTCATTTTCGAGGTTTTTTCATTTTCGAAGTTTGTTTTCATTGTGTGCACTCGATTTTTCATTCATCATGGAGTCGGAGCCACCTACCAAACACAATCGTACATGTTTTAGTAGCGCGGCTGATTGAAAGAGGTGAATTAGAAGAAGGTTATGATTTCGATGTGCTTTCTGATTCAAGTTGGGATCATACATGATAGGAAAATGATGATTTTGACAGTGATAGCGAGTTGCCAATTTCAAAGGGGGGGATGCCCTCGACTAGTAGTGTTTTCATAGGGTTTATAGTTTTTAGTGTTCTCAATGAGTTCCATTTTGATCATAACTTGCTTGTTTGTTGATAGTTTTATTTGAAATATGGAACATACATTGTTCATTGAATTACTTACCTCATGAAATAAGACTAGTCAATTGGATTTAGCTGATACTTATTTCCACAATAGGTAAGTTGAAAAATGTTGTCGATAAAATGTGTCCTCAGATACCACTATTCAGTTTCTCACCATATTTCTCTTTCTGTACTATCTCAACAACACTCACCTATATAGTTTGAAAGTTTATTCAATTCCCTTCAATTCTATATCTAACACTTATCGGTTTTGACATCAAAATCATTCTTTAAACTATCTTCAAAGGGATCACCCCATGTGACGAAATGGCTTCCTTGAAATGGCCCCGTCCAACCGTGAATAATTGCCCAGTAGGGAAACGGTTAACTGACATTAGGCCAGGCCTAACAGAGCTAACAATATCATTTAATTTTCACCATTTCCATATTGAAAATTTGTAATTATATGGCAATATCTCTCTATAGCGTCATACAAGTTTACAATCAGTTGGGCAGATATTGGAATTTGATCCACGTGGTCAGCTAGTCATCAAATGGAGCGATGGAACCATTGGTCTTTGCCATCCACAGGAAGTCTACATGGTGTCTGAAGAGGTAGGTTTATAATTGCAATGAACTCTATAATTGTGTTAGAATATTTGGACCATTATCACTGTGTATGGTTAGCAGGATTGGTTTGGTTTTTCAAAGGGGTAACATTTCCTTTAAATTGTTATTAACTAACTAAAGATTCTGCGAACCTTACACCGAAAGGTACTAAAAGGTTATTGATAAAGAAAGAAGAAAGATTCTGCTTGTGATTATAAAGAATATAGTTGATAGCTCAACAGCCTCCAATAATGTTGACGTTGGCTTTTATTTCTTGTTTATTTTGTATTCCTCTGTATTTTTCTTAATAATATCATCTTGTTGGTGGTCAGAAAACGACTCTACCAGGGTCTCCTGTTGCCCATTCTGTAATTTGTCATTTCACTACTTCCCAGTATGATGATATGACCATAATTATGTTGAGTTTCTTCCCTTCAAAACGAACAAGTCATATATCTTCTAAATTCTCACATGATTATACTAGATTGTACTTGCAGGCTCAAAAACGTAACTTTGAAATTGTTTTTGAAAACAAGTTAGTAAAGCAAATAGTTCAACAATAAAAACATTTTGGTTGTCCCATATTGAAGTACATGTAAGGACATCTTAAATTTTAAAGAGTCTGAAGTCCTGTTTGTTTTTGGAAATGATGTTCTTATCTACCATTTCATCACTGATTTACCTTTCATTTCTTCACACATGAAAATGTCAGGATGAGGAGGATGAAAGTGATGATGACAGTTGGGATGGTGATTCAAACTCAGATTGTTCTTCGGATACATGGGAAACAGAGTCGGAGTCGGAAATCATTGGAGAGGAGATAGAAAACAAGTAAGTGCTGTTCTGTGTTTTGAAATATGGTTAAGAAATGTTAGATGTTAGTAGTGATTGTTTTTTATTATGTAGGGAGAATCCTGCTCTCTACCTCTGTAGAGCTTTGAAAGCACATTTTAGTGAGTTATTGGAGAGTACATCTGTAAGGGTCTCATTCTGTGTCTTATCTCTTAGCCCAGCCTGTTGTCATGCTGGATTGGTGTCAGAAAGATGACATTGACGGATGGTTGGATCTTGCAGATAGTGTTATGTGTAGTACATGTTTTAAAAGGGTTCTTTTAATTACTCAGTAGTTAAGTGACACAAGACAATAAACAACAAATGGTCTGTAGTCAAACTAGAATACTGTGTTATACAAACTAAGGACACAGTCTTAACATTACGGAGGCAGATACACAACTAAGTTTGGCCTGGTGGCACACATACATCCAATTGGAATGAATGAGGAGGAAGAGAGGGGTAGGGCATGACAGAGTATAGCGACAGGAAATAGAATGGGACTCATTAACATAATGGTACGGGTAACAATATTGTTGTACATGAATCAGATAGTGTGTCTAAGGAAGGCATATCTGCTCTGATCCTCAAGTTGGTGTGCTTCTTTTCATTTTTTTTTTTAAGTGCTGGTTACATTCTCAAAATACTTGAATTCTTAGCTGTCATAGTTTCCCTGTAATAAGATCATGATAAATGTGACCATGCAACTTGTGCTGAGAAATACTCAAAAAGAGAGAGATGCCATCAAGAACCTTTTTTTTTTAACTTGAGAATAAGGAGTGTGTATCTCTGGCATTTGTTTACAAAACAAATGATTTTATTCTACCTAAATATTTTTCTTTTAATTTCAGAGATGAAGAAAAAGCTTCTACGGATGCAATCAATGAACAGAAACAAGAGCTTAATTCACTTTTAAGTCGGGCTCAGTCAGCACTAGTCAGATTACAAACCCTGCTTAACTCCTTTGATGTTTCAATATCCGCCCCAGAATGCTTCCATGACATTATTCGTATATACCGTAGCTGTCATGATGTTGACAAAATTTTGCGCTCTTCATTCTTCAGTGATCCAGAACTCCAGAATCTTATTGCTCAGGCCAAACGAGAAGTTAAGCGAGATAAAGCAAATAAGATATCCCAACATTTGAATCAATTATTAGAATCTTGGGGTAAATCATCATCAGATTCCAATACTGACGCGATGAATATTCGAATTGGAACTTTTTCAGGTAATACACTCCATTTCGCTGTGAAAGGTAGGAATAAGAATGACGAGGGTGGTCTTTCTGTTGAGGAGAATGAAAAAGATAGGAGCGATGAAGCTTCAGGAGGAGTTTGTGACATGAGAACAGACGATTCTGGTGTGGAGAGCTTCTCTGGAAATGTGAGTGATGAGGTGAGAAATTGTAGAGCTTTGAGAAAGGAATATAGTGAGCCCTTGATATCTAATATGCACAAAGAGGACATTGCCTCCACACAGCACAGGCGTCCATCAGACCCAGCCCTGAAGTCTGGGGTTGAAACGAGTAGGCAGGTGAATGGAAATGTGAATATGGTGGGTGAGAATTGTGTAGGGAAAGCTACCAAACGACCAAAATCTGATAGTTTGGACTATGCTGAACATGATCCAAAAAAGAGTAGAGAGGAGACAACATACGTAAATCATACGGCTCAAGAATTATGCTTTAAGATTTGTGAAAACTTGCAGAGGCAGCTCCTTAAAATTCATGAAGAAGTTGATAAACGAACAAGTCGTCTAATGTCAAATGAGGAAAAGAAAGCTATATGCGGTGATACTTCCTCTGTAAATGTTATAGAGGAAGGTACAGTTTCTGATGTTAATCATGAGTCTTTCAACGCTGATACACCCACATTAGATCTACAAAATAAAGAAGAGTCAGAAAAGTCGGAAGAGGTTTTGAAAGAGCCTGATACACCCTCGACAGACAGCATGCAACCAGACATTAGTTTAACTGGAGCGGCTGTGGACGCAGAGAAAGATGATCTTTCACTCAGTGATGATACCAGTATACCAGATGAACCCTCAAAAGGTAAGCAAATTTATAACACTTTCCTTTTTTTTCTTTCTCCCATTTCTATTCATTAGTTATATTTGAAGGCAGGGCCTCTACAATTCTGGAGCTGAAAGGGTCATGGAAAAATCCTCCCTTGACACAACTAGAAATTTGCACGTCGACCACTGATGCCCCCTTATTTTAATCATAAGAAGAATTAATTGAACAAGCAACCTATCCAAGTAATGACAATAATTGCCAAGACATACTTCCCTTTAAAGAGTGTTCCATATATAATATTGTTTTTAATATATTATTCTTGTAGCCCAACTTTAGCAGCAAGTGTTTTGTTTTTTAAGCCTGTTGTTGATATGATCACACTACTACATATCTGTGGTACATACGTCACACATGTAAGATGGTAACATTGTACATTCATTACTGCAGGAAGATCTTGTGGGGGGGATTGCAATATGGAGCATTTGGTGGGCCTACATTTCATACAAGAACGAGCTCTCTAGCTTGAACGGTTAATTTTCTATGAATGTTTTACTGATGGCAGTGTAAGATTTCGACTTGTTGCGTTTTCTTGGCAAATATGAACTTTCTTGGGAGCCCATGTTATAATTTTGTGTCAAAACTTGGGGTGTCTTTATTACTTTTCTTTACATATTCATCTGTCTTGTCCAGTTCCCTGTTACCATTACAGTGTAGGGCCCGCTCTGAGGCGGATTTACTCTGGATCAACATATTAGGCCAAGCAGGTGATCAGCCCACTGTGCCTTTTTTTGTGGTAGGAATTCATTTTGACCGGACAGTAGCCTTTCGGTCTACTCTTCTTGATTTCCGACTGCTAGGTGTTCCTTAACATGCTCAACTTGCTAACAGGACCTCAAAATTTATTGTCTCCGATAGGACTAGGTTCTCACCTACCTTCATAGGATCAGGGGAGTGGCAAAGGGGTTTATACTGAATTTTATGAAGAAAACCAACAACTGTCGCTGCTGGGATTTGGACCCGGTACCTTTCGCTTCATAGGCCTCCATACCTCTGAACCACTGGCACCCCCTTTCAGTGAATATAATTGCAAGAAATACTTGTCTTTCAGGTTTCTGTTTGAATGAAGAAGTGGGAACATTCCACAAGTTTTCAAGTCAGCAATATCAACCATCAAACCCTCGTGCTTTCAATGTTGCTGTGAGAAAAGAAGTGAGTATTCCTCCTCTTTTTGGACCTTTTTGTCAACATTACTGGAATATATTCAAAATATGTCATTGGTTAGCCTAATAGAGAGTGCCAGGAAATGGTAGGTTGGAGAAGGACAGACACTGAAATAGAATTAGAGTTTAAAATGTAAATAGTTGGGAGGGGGTTTTCCCTTTCAACACAAAAGGTAAAATGAAAAAATAATAGTCTGTTAACAGCAATGACTTTTTGTTTAAGTTCAGATTGTTCCATTATTAAAAGAGAAGGATATGGAGAAAGAAAGAAACACTAGGATAGCGCTGGCCACATCTGCATTTAATAGAATGAGAAGCATCTGGAAATTTAAAAAATACTCATTAAAAACGAAATTAAAATTATATTTGTCAAATGTCAGATCAATCTTGCTGTACGAAGCGGAAATCTGGAGAACCAACAAAAAGATTGAAAGCAGTTTAAGAGGGTTTGATGGAAAATTACTAAAAATTTAATTGGAAGATAAAGTTTCAACCAGGGAGATTGCTACAAAGACAGGAATCAACAATATTGTTGTTGAAGTATGGAAAAGAAGATGGAGATGGATAGATCATGTCCTCAGAATGAAGAGAACAAGATACCCAGTCATGGCTTTGACATGGACACTCCAAGGCAAAAGAAAGAAAGGGAGGCCGATAGGAACATGGAGAAGGACTGTAGAAGGGGAGAGAAGAGAGACAGGAAAGTCATGGAATGAGCTAAAAAGACTAGCCCAAGACAGAGTTGAATGTAGAAGATTTGACACCTTTTGCTCCTCCAAGGAGCCATGAGATAATGGAACCTTTTAGTTTTTGTCACAAAGAATTATTCATTTATGCTATCACAGAAGTGGATGTCTTTGGTTGAGTGGCTAAGTCACTCGTCTCTCTCTGGACCTTTCAGGGTTTTTCAAGGCTCTGCCATGTAGATTCATGTGGAATCTTCAAGTTTTGTTGAATTTTCTTTGATATAGTAACCTTTCTCTATTAACACTTTGCTCTACCATGCCCCAACCAGTGATTTTCCTTTCCTATACTACTAGAGGTGGCAATGGGGGAATCACAGAGGGGTCGGGTCCTGAAAATTATCAATTGCTCATCAGTTTCCTCATAAAAGTTCACAAACTTTTCGGTGAAAGCTTACAACTGCTTGAAAATGACTTTGAGAGAGGGAGAAATTGATATAATTTTCAATTAAATGGACAAATATCAGCAATCTACGGACATCTCAACTATAAAAATAGACATGATACACTTTAAATCATCGAAACTAGGGTCTAGATTGGCTAGAATGTGTCGAATCGATCAGACTAGAAAGAAGACTAGCACATAAAATCGAGATTAAAAGTGTTTTTATGTGAAAATGCGAAAAATGATGACTGACTACGTTATTTGTCAACTTTTCATTGCGGTATTTGTCTGCTATCAGCCTCACACCGGTATTTAGCCTTAGGTGGAGTTTACAACCCTCTTCGGGCTGCATTTTCCCAAACGACCCGACTCCAGTAACTGCAGCGGCGGACAGGGGTGGCACCCGCTGTGGGATGGGCGGGCTTGGGGAGACTCGGATGCCCTCTCCGCCATTGGCACCTGAAAACCGGGATTGATGAAAAACCGGCCCAAAAATTACCAAGAAACGCTTGAAAATCACATAAATCAACACGAAGCTATAGGTGAACATAGCAAAGTAAGCAACAGTGCATGTCTGGGAAATTATCTGCTGTCTAAAGCAGTGGTAAATGATAGCTTAGCTAGTCTAGACCGAGACCGTCGAACAGCATGATGATACTATGGCAAGAGAAAATACAGAAGTCTGCCGATTGGCGTGATGATACAGCAAAGTGTTAAAAAGGGTGTCAAACTTTAGAACTTGAATAATGAAAATGAAGTGATGAATGTTATTATCACATTGAATGGTTGAACAATGTTTTATACTTTATGTACTTTTATCAATTCAATCTATTTGTCTCTCTATCCTTACAGCTTCATCTTCTAAGATCTAGTCTTCCTGATGGAATTTTTGTTAACGGTTTTGAAAATCGCCTTGTAAGTAAATGTTAACAGTTTTAACCAAAGAAGTCTAATGAATTTTTGTTATTTGCTTTGTTTCACACCTATCTGTTGACATGACTGGCCACTTTTGACACCACCACGACCCCACTTCTCTCTATCCAAATTTCATTCACAGCATAGGAGGACATAATTTGTACAACTCCCAACCCCACTCACTTGAGTTTGGGCAAATTATAGATTTACAACCGCTAGAGTCTTGCCTTTTTGGGGGGATACTTTACTACACTATAAATCATGAACTATTTACACTATTACAATGAACTTCACACACCCTAATGGTAGGTCTTTGTTTATGAACCCTTAAATAGTTGGCTGGTCATTATTGGCTTATGACTAGACAAGGCGAAATTTACAACCTTCCTGCACATCAGAGTCAAAGTGATTTCGCATGTGCTTGTGAATCATGTATGTGTCTTAACTGAAAATGTTATTTTCATCGACATTCAAACAATATGAAAGAATTAAGCATAATACAGCTCTATAAAAAACGGTAACTGGTAAGGATCACGACATTTGTGTATGTCATGTATATTTTTATATTATTCTCCTTTTTCTTACAGGACCTGTACTCTGTCATGATTCTGGGACCGGCCGGTACACCATATGAAGACGCTGTGTTTCTGTTTGATTTCATGTTACCCAAAGACTACCCAAGCTCCCCACCTTTGTGCCATTACCATTCTTTCTGTAATGACCGTCTCAACCCAAATCTGTATGAAGATGGAAAAGTCTGTGTGTCTCTACTGGGTACATGGTCTGGCAAAGGCTCCGAGATGTGGACATCTAAATCTAATATGCTACAAGTTTTTTTGTCTATACAGGGTAAGAAAAATAAGACAACGTTGATATACATTGATTATTTGATTATAATGATGACCAAACTGTTTAAAAGTTGTTAGTTTTACGCCCTTACCAACACAGTATAGGTCTTATCAAAGGGGGTGACCTTACTGTCTACAGTTTCCCAAGATACAAATACAAGACACTAAGTAAAAATTGGAAAAGTACCTCCTAGTCGTTATCCTGGCAAAGTTACAAATGAAATCTACCCTAACTTACCAGATAAGGGTTATAATAAATCTATCGCCAAGCCAATGCCAAACAGTTTGCCTATCCTCTCCTCTATACATTGGTATAGTGACGACATGAAGAGAAACGTTTGGCTGCAGGTAGCCCATTAGTTTCCCATGGAGTATGCCATTGTCCAAAAAAGACTGAGGTAGACACTTATTATCCTTACAAGGTCTTTTGAGCCAGCTGTTTTTGTTTCTATTTGGATTTTCTTTTTCTTTTGAATTGTGTGTTGTCAATGGTAAGAATAGATTGTACAGATTGATTTTGAGATATTTTTTTAATGTATTGTTTTCGTTCCAGGTCTGATATTAGTACGGGAACCATACTATAATGAGGCAGGGTATGAACGACAAAGAGGCACACAAGTGGGTGAGGAAAACAGTCGTATGTATAATGAAATGGCTGTCCTTAAAAGTGTCCAGTCACTCACCAAAATGTGCCACAAGTTACCGACTGCTTTTGAAAATGATATTCGCACTCATCTGCTTAAATATGGATCACGGTAATTATTTTTGTTCAATCCACAAATAATGATAAGAACTTTGATAGCCTACTATAAAATAATTTCAATAAGGATCCACGGTACCTTGTTATGCGATTCAGGACAATAAGGCTTACATAGTACTTTTTTGTGTATTTCATCATTATCATATTTTTCAGTTGGTTTTTGTTTTGTTTTGTTTTTTGGTAATCATTTGAAATACTGCACCATATTAGTAGCATTGAGACACCTCCTATTGTGATATAGGTAAATTATAAAAATATATTATTAACCGTCATCATCATTGTTACTGTCACAATTTTATTTAATGGAACCAGAAAAGGTGGAACGTACAATACATAATTTTGTTTTCTTTTCTCTTCTTTACAGAATTATTAAAAGGTTACGAAAATGGGTAGAAATGGCCCAGAGTGTTAAAAATCCAGAGGAAAGTTCAGATGATATAGAATTTCCCAAGTCATCTCCTGCTGATGGTGCAGAAGGTATGGTCTCAAATGCCAGTATCGAATCTCAAGTGACTGATAAATTACATCATCTACAAATGAATGGAAAGATTTCCCCTGAAAATGAGTCTATTGTAAAGGAAAGCTCAGCACCTACTTCACCACCTTGCCTTGCAGAGGTAACGGATAATTGTGACAAAGATGTTGATTGCGGGGGACAAGCAAGCCCAACATCCTCTAAATGTCAAGGACCTGATTTCCCTCTCTTCCCAATTTCACGAGGCTTTTGTCTGGCCTTAAGTAAAGCCCTAGAAAGTTTTGACAATGCTTTGAAAGTACTACACGACACGTCTACCAGTAACAACTTAGCTCACTAGATGTCTCAACTTGAATGTGGAATTATATTTTTCTATGTTGCATATCTGACTTGTGATGATTGGGTTTGTTACTTTACCACTACTAATCTCCTGATTGTGAATTTCCATTATTTATTTGATTGTCAGAGATGCTAACTGAGTACCTACCGTTCCATAATTTTGTGACTGCCACACAAATAGTTGTCTTGCCATGGCAGAAATCTGCTAAAATGTCCTGAAGTTGTTAACTTTTTTTCTTGGGTTGGCTTTCTTTCTTTCTCTTTCTTTATCAATAACCTTTTAGTACCTTTCGGTGTAAGGTGGTTGGCATTCCTTATAAATGTAAAGTAGACGCAAACTTTCAGAACAACAGGAACTGTTGCTTCAATTGAAAGTATTACCTGATGTGCCCCTAATATTGTGATAATAATTTTGGAACAGGGGGTCCCAGTTGCTCAGAGGTATTATCCTGGCCGTTGAATCGAAAGATACCAGGTTGGAATCCCAGCGGTGACAGCTGTTGTTTTTCTTCATAAAACTTAATTTGCCACTCCCCTGATTCTATAAAGGTAGGTGGGATCAAGAACCTAGTCCTATCGGAGACAGACGATAAATTCAGAGGTCCTGTGTGCAAGTTGTGCATGTTAAAGAACCCTTGGCAGTTGGAAATTGAGAAGAGTAGCTGAAAGGCCGCAAAATTAATTCCTACCACAAAAAGTCACAGTGGGCTGATCACCTGCTTGACGTAATATCTTGATCCTCCAGAGTAAATCAGCTTCATAGTTCATAGAGCGGGCCCTACACTGGATAAGAAAGAAGATTTTGGAATAAATCCTTAGGCACTTGGCAGGTCTCTTGTAGTACTGAATCAGAATTAGACTAAAACTTTCAAAACATTTGTTCTGCAAAAATTTGAAAAAATTATATAAACACAAAAATGCATCTTATTTCTATGCATGTTTTACTTAACTTTTTAACAATATATATTTGGTGGAAAAATGGTTTATGACAAACTAAAGTAAATGTCATATTTGTACACTTAAGACTAAGCTGCCTTTTGTGAATTGTCACTAATTGATTTATTTTTTTCACCCAAGGGTGAGAATGTTTTCACCTTTCAACATAGGACTATTTAAAGGTTATACCAAGTACAGTGTTTATAGGTCTGAATTGGTGCTTTGCTATCATAGGCTACGCTTATACTTATACCATAGAGAACTGTGAAACTAGTCATCTGCTCATACAGATGTGTATTGTTATTTCAAATTGAAGGTTTCATCCAATTAACTATTATTTTACTAATCATGCACAGAGCATTGTTCCTGGGATGTTTTGGGGTTTGTTTCTTCAATGGCCATGTACATTCCTGATGCAGGAAGAAGTCACTTGTCAACTTGTGGACACAAAGTGATTGTCACATGAATTTGGCCTCTTGCATACAATAGTGATATTACCCTGGGCGTCCATCGAGTTATTATAATTTAAATTATTTAAAAGGGAAAGAAGTGAGAGCATTGCTGATTGTACAACTTATTACAATAATGATATATGTTTTGAAAGTTATTTGAAATATATATTTCTTTTAGATATGCTTTCATTGACACACCTAACATTTCCCTTGGTGCTGTCACTTTTTGGTGAAATTGTTTAATACTTTGACTTCACATGCCCCCATCAGTAATTTCCCCTTCCCTCCACATAGGTAGCAATGGGATAATCATAGAGAGTAGAGTCTAAAAAAATATCCATTGCTTATCTGTTTCCTCATAAGAAATGCACCAAATTTTCAGTAAAAACTTTTAAATGAGATAGAAGTTAGTGAAATAAATTATATGATTTTCAATTAAATAATCAAATATTCGCATTCTACGGGAATATCAACTAGAAATAGACCTGATACACTTTGACATCAAAACTAGGGTCTAGATTGGATAGAATTACGTTAAATCAATCAGAAAGTAAAGTTTAGACTAGCTCATAAAATCCAGAATATCCAGCAATTCAAAGTGTGTAGTGAATTTGCTATAAAAGATGACGAACTCAACATGTGATGGCGCCCAAAAAACAAGATCGATGAAAATCTGGCTGAATATTGATAAAAGATTACCAAAAACCCTGACAAAAAGCACTAAAACGGAGTCAAATTGAAAGCTGCACATAGGAACAAGCATAGTGAGTGTGCATGTCCGGAAAATATAGCATATGCTTTGTCCACAGCACCGGTTAGTGTTCTCTCACTGATACTGATAGATTAGGTTGCTGTTGGCGACAGGTGGAGTCAACAGAAAATTTGTCAAGTTGCCGATCAACAACATGTGAAGTCAAAAGTGTTAAAATGATTCTGAAAATACTCTCTAATCCCTAAATGGGAAGTGCTAATGCTACAGTCACAATATTTTACAGGTCCCGCTTGATGTGACATTTTTATCCCAACGGTTATCGGCACTTTATAGAAACGCATGCTTGCTTCCTTTAATATACACATTCTAAAAAGTGCAGTATTTTTCCATATTTTTGGTCCCTTGTACTTTATTGCACTCCTAATTATGTTTTGCCATACTGTGTTCGTTAGCCTATGGATATTGGGATTGTTTGAAACGGTGTACGATAGGGACGGATTTTGTAGATTTTTTCAGCATGTGCAGGGTTTTTTCAACAGCGGATTACTGCTGATTGTCTTAATAATTGGACAATAAAGCTCTATTATTATCACCATTTTGGGGTCATGAGGTGCCTGACCTTTCTGATTTTGGGGGAAACTTAGTCTCCATCTCTGTACGAAGAACAGTCAATATGGGATCTAATATACTTTCAACATAATTTATTATTTACACTTATTTATCGTTTATAGAAGTTCCAGATGGAATGAGAAAATAGTGTCGTGCCACTTACTGGTACCGTTATTGTTAGATTCAAATCTGTGCTGTTACTTTTGTTGAAGGTTAAAATAATACTTGCTACTACGAGCATATGGTAATAAGCTTTATCAGGGCTGATACTTGTAAAATTGGGGATGGATTTAATCTACTTCTCAAAGATCACATGAGCTATATATATTTTATCTCATTCAGTAAATTATTCAGATTATTCCTTACACTTGTTTCATACTGTGATGCTTTGTATTGTTTTCAACCAATTGTCCTACAATTGTTCATTTGTCTAACTCAAAAGACTCATGAACCAATGTTGTGAAAGAGACATTATTTTTATTTGTCTTCATAGGCATTAGTAGCTACTCCAAACTGTGCTGAAAGTGTGTTTTTGAATGAATTTTTGCGATTTGACCCACTTATAACAGACGTGCAATGTGAGAAACAATTATGTGAATAAAGTTTGAACCTTTGTCTATTATGATATATTAGTTTTATTTGGTTTGCTGGATATGTTGAATAATGTTTTGTGCGTGTGAAAAGTAAATGGTAAGTCGCTGGCGGAGTGTCAAAATTACTGTCATCATTGCTTTAGCTTGTGGCATTGCTTTGTTTTAAATTATCAACTGGAAAGTGCAGACTTTTCTCATTATTTTGATATATAGAAACTACAAATCCGTTAAAAACTTCATGAAATAATATTCAATTGAAAACTTTTTTTGATGCGTTAAAGGTCGAAGTTGACATCGCTCTAGTACTTTCTATAAACCGAAAGAAAGCCCTAGTAATAACATTTTTTTAGAAATCTACAGGGGATAAAAATACACGATGACACAACGTACAAAGTAACCCAAGCCCTTCAATTTGTTAATCCATCAACAACCTTCTCACTCCTAATTTCTCCACACGCCAACCCATCATCACCTGTCACTTGCCGGCAGCATACTGTTGGTCGTTTTCCATATGGTGCGAACGCACTGACCTCATCTGTGGCCCTGTGTATTTGAAGCAACAAGTTTCATTGTTCAATTAGATAGACCATTTCATATCATGTGTTGTAACATAAGCCACACCCCCAACGAGTCCCTGCATTAACTCTTTCGTACCAGCAGCCATACTATACGGCTAGCACTGTCCAAGTCAGGACTGTTTTCACTCTGTCATTCTTTTACATAACTCCAAATTTTTATTTCAAATTACTTAATTTGCATTCTTCATTCGATTGTGAAAAGATTTATATATACAACATGCAAGCATTATGTATAGTATTCTGTCTGTAACAGACACCTCTCTTTCCCTGTCTCTGTTCATTTTACCTATAAAAAGTGTGTCTGGTCTTTTTTTAATGTTTTTTTTAAATTATAGTAGTACATAAAGAGTTATGAAGCATGGTCTCCCTGTCAGTTTGTTGGGGGGGGGACTAACACCATGTGGCAATTGAGCCATTCTGAGTGGTTATGTAAGTTGACCTGGTATTGATAAGAGTTGTGCGGAGAGAAAGAATTCAGTACTGTGGTTTCTGCACCCGTTGTTAACAACAAACCTTGGTCAGTGACACAGATTTCATTCAATCTACCGAGTTATCAGCCATTCTACCGTGTTTTTTTATTGTTGAACCTGTAATAACATATAAATATCTAATGTATAGTATACTGGCTGGTGTTATGACAAGTACACCTATTATGTTATAATTGGCAGCCAGTACAGTTAAAGCTCGTTATGCCACCTCTCGTTATACCGCCATTTTCGCTATACCGTCAATAATCGTCATGAACGGAACGATGGTTTATATAAAAACTATTAAAATCTCGTTATTTGCCATCTGTAGGCAAAGAACCAATAGTAATATTATAGTACACATTATGCTCGTTATACCGCCAGCTTGTTCAAACTAACCGATAGGTCCGGGCGGAACTATTAGTGAGTACCAGTACCAGAACATCAAGAACAATAATCCTTAAGAGAAGAATCAAGTAACGTGAGACCGTAGCGGCCTAATTTAGAAAGCCCCACAGTCAGGAATGCTGTATCCAATGATTATGTATGTATTTTCTCGCCAGATACCATTTCGTTATACCACCAATTTTCAACTGTCACCAAAGTTGGCGTTATAACAAGTTTATTTTCACAACACTTTTCTCGACCAACCATTAAGCTTGATTTCTCTCCATGTACTCCGCTAATTTTAGCTTCATCGCTCAATTCAGACCTGCGTTTAACTAATCATCAACTAAAATCTTGTCAACGAAGTGTCAACTAATACAGTGCAATCCCTCGGGACCGAACAATCATGCCGTTATCGGGGGATGTCGTTATTCAAAATTTTTCAAAATGGCGGCGAAAGGGGGCGTTACGAGTGAGGCTAGTCAATTGGGAAGATGTGGTGGGGCCCTGAAA
>JARBEQ010290200.1:0-17689 GCA_030265355.1 Tritonia tetraquetra
TCACCTACGTCATCATGCTCGATGAGTTTGTTGGTTGAAAATCAAGCACTACTTGATATCGTCTGAGTACGTCGAGCAGAGTGACGATCATTGTTTTTTTCGTCAAACATCCCATACACACGGTGGAGCATGTTGGACGAGCCGCTCGGCCAACATGTTCGATCGTGTGTAGCAGCCATTAGATAACCCATTTTTCTTTGATGCTATTTTTAAAATGTAGCCTCGGAAAAAACAGAGCAATTTACCACTTTACCTGACATTGGTATTTAAAGTGGTTTTGATTAATCTTTGGACTTTTGAAATGCAATTTTTCGCAGAGCCAGATTGGCGTGAACATTGAAATGAAAGTCATATCTTTACACATTCCTATCTCAATGGCGACACATGCCAATTTCAACAACCACACATCATCACAGAAAATGTTTTCAAAATAAGGAGATCTATAATAATTTTTTTTAAATTTCCTTTTTCACATAATCTTTCATTTTAATTCTACAGAAATTATTCTAGTGAACACATATTATAGACATAGTAATAATAAATTTCTTTAGTTTGAGTTGGAGTTTCAACAGAAAAATGGTCTGCATCAACTCTTTCAGGCCGAGTGGCTGTACAGTGTGGTCGATTGACCTAGTCCACCTTTAGGGTGAATGAAAAAAAAATTCAGCAGAAAAATGCGAAACAAGTTAGCGACGATAATGTACAATGAAAAACCTTTCGTTTCCATACCCATTTGTCATAGAGGGGTCTCACAATTATGAAAACGAAAGAAAAACAAAGAGGCTTAGTGCTCATTTCAATTTTTCGTTCAGTTTTGAGAGAGAAGCCATGGCCACCTTGCATTCTAGATGCTATACTCGTGAAGATATAATTTTTCCCCAATCTTTCTGACAGTGATCAAAGTGGTATTTATAGAGAAGAAGCTACTTTTTCTCAGTTGGCAAATTTAGGGACCTTCCGTCTAAACATGGGATTAGGCTAAAGGTGAAAGATTTAAAATAAAAATGACAAACTTCTATCCAATACAATTGAGGTCTAAATCATAAATAGCACATAGTAAGTTAACTGAAAGGTTGAGTGGTCAAATTATGAAACATTGTGATTTTGGTTATTTTGCCTTTTACTCACAAAAATGGATTGGTTTCTGTCAATCTCCAATGGGTCCAGACTTCACTCTATTTGAATAGTCTGTTTGTCTCATAGTTGAAATAGACAGAGAGATCTGTTTCCCTCTTCACTCAATTTCTTTTGTGTTAAAAAACCAAAGGCTAAACTTGTTTCAGTGCCACAGATTCGTATCAATAGCCATAAATAGATTGCAACACTCGGGCAGGTTTTTTAAAATTTTTGTTTTCTCCAAAACTTTATTCAAAAGACAATTGTAGAAAATCAAAATCCGGGACGGTCTCTGACAAAATGGGACACTTGGCAGGTCTGCTTGTCCCTCTTAGTTACCTCCTTTACCCCCCTCAACTCAAATATCTAATTAGATTACTACACCCTGAAATAAACTCATGCCAATCAATAGATGTGGATCTGTTATGATGACACTGTCATTGGCTTTTCACTCCGTTTTCTATCCATCACAGCTTGTAATGACAACTCCAGTTCACTTGACATCTGCGATTCCGTTTCCAGGAAAACCTGCACGAGGAAGGATATAAACATTCTTCATAAAAGGAGAGAAGAGGAAGACCAAACAAGTAAAAGACACCATGAGCAATACATTGAGCAGTATTATCATAAGCAAGACCAATAACAAATCAATGTCACCCCTCAGCTACATAAGAACTGGGAGAATTTGCAACTTTGGGCACAGTTTAATTTGCCAAAAGAATAAAATTGTACGTTTTGAAGGATGAAATATTTCCTCATGAGTGACAAATTATATAAAAGGTGTGCACCTAAACAGACAATGAATTTAAAATTGCTCAATAGAAAAAGAAAGGACAAGATAAAAAAATGTCAAAATTGTGCATTTTTTACAAGGACAATCAAAAAGAAAAAATAATGAGGGAAAAACTTTAAAGAGCATTTAGATCAGGCATGTCAAACAGAGGAAGAACTGTTTTGCCATATTTAAAGTTTAATGTTGTTTGTTTTACACCCTTGGCAACACGTCATGGGTCATATCAAAGGCGGGACCTCCGAATTATACTAATGACAGTCCACACAACAATGTGTACTTGTCAGTTACATACTTCTTTTTCTGGCAAACCACATCAATGAACATCATTTTCAGAGGTCAGAGTAGAGCCATGAAACTCGAGAAAGTTCAAAGGAAAAATCCCAACGTCTCCACCAGGAGGCTCACGAGACAAAAGAGTTACTGCTAAGCCACAAAGCCCCCATTGCCATATTTCAAGCATGAAATACCTTTATAACAGATTCCATGTCTGTCTTATCCACATTTTGTATGTTTTGGGCACAAGCACCATCAGAATGAACCGTGCAGTACAGATTGACTACATCTACAGCATCAGATACCCTGGAATGAAAGATGGAAAAACATCTAAAAATATACAGACCCAAACAATCATAGATTAACAAGCAGACAAATTACAAATGATACTCTAGGAGAAAGAAAAAATCTAGAGGTTCTGGAAATAAAGCAAACTTTTATCCCTGGCTATGATCAAACATGGAGGTGAGGTGGCCGAGTGGTCTGACAGTAGATTTTCATAACGGGGATTGTGGGTTCCAGTCTGGCTTCGGGCACTTTATTTTTCCATGGGTAAAAAACTTTACTCCATTTGCCTCACTCAACCAAGTGGTAGAAATGGGTACCAAGTCTCAAATGAGATTTGGGAAAGTATTTTGCGATAGACCAGCGTCCTGTTTAGAAAGTGACAAATTGCCACATGTCCACTCCATGCTACCGAAACCGGATTATGCTCTGGTCCTATGAGCCTAAAAGGCTTAAGGACTTACTTTACGAATCAAATAACAATGAAACAATGACAGTCAACCAATAACATTTTTGAAAACCTAAAGAAACTTCTAAGAAAATATGTGAGAAAAAGAGAGATAGACAGAGATTGTGTGTGTGTGTGTGTGTTGTGAGAGAAAATTTGTTTGTTTATTCATAGCGAAACACATCTGCGCAACAAGCTTGGCAGATCTCTAGAAGGACCTGTCAACCATCCAACAATAAAGCAGTCTTTCCTGCATGTGAAATAATTAATGAGATTCTGATTCAAATAAACATTGTGTATTGGTTGCACCACAACATAATTTCCAATATTCTTAGTCATTCAAATGTAACTAAAAGAATCCCAAACTTTTTTGTCAGCCACTCACATGTCCTTAGTCAACATGTCCATGACCAATGAATCCACCTGCTTGGTCCACACCAGGTGAAAGGTCATGGGGGCAAAAAAGCGAGTAGATCTCAGCACGTCAAAATCTTGTGTCGTATTTACAGCACTATACACTCTGTGACATGACTGCAGGGAAAAGGATGTAGGAAAATAAAAATTATTCTTATGTTTGAGATTATTTTATTTCAATTTTCAATAAAAGCAGAGCATAGCATTTATATAGCGAATATGCAGGAAGTTCATCATGCTCTATGCACTTTACAATAAATAAATAAACCCCTGGCAGGCCTTAACACTCCTGTGTCCTTCTGAACTCCATGTAGAGTATACAGTGTGGGCTGCCTGTTAGTGTTAGGTGTTTCAGCACTAGCAATCTGACAAGATCGCTCCCCTCGGCCGGGTACTCATTTACACCTGAGTCAAGCAAGTTAATTGCCTTACCCAAGGGCACAGTGCCCGAGTGGTCACCCATCCAAACACTGATCATGGTCAATGTTGCTTGATCATGCTGACTGGTTCTGTGTGCTATCCGTTTGGCCTCAAAAAAATATAACACACACTCACTTACATACACTAGCAAACTAGCAAGCACATACTTTTCATGGCACCACTCTAAGTAGGCTACAACAACATAAACAAATGACAGTATTATTTGCTTGTGGCAATGTATTCACAAAACACAAAAAAAAGAAAAAAACATGACAGTAAAAGACCACTAATAACTTGGGTCCTGTTCTAAGCAAGAAAAGAACAATTAATTTCATACCACAGGGTTGGTGATACTCTAATAGTATCCATTTTAATCAAACTTTTTTCTTCCTCTACGTCATCCTGATATACAATCCTATTGATTGTGTAACTGCTATGTTTCTTAGTAAAAAAAACAAAGTGGGTGGACGTACCGCAAAATCAGTACACAGAAGGATCACTTCGGTAGCCCGCACAGGTCAAAACATTTGCTTTGTCTGCTCTGTCCAAGTTGTAGTTGTAATCAGATTTCTATTTTTTATGGGCACCTCTTTTTTCGCTTGGATTATGTCTATATTTTAGGGTTCAGGGACAGGGACAAGTGACACTACATGTCAAATATTGTCACGCATAATAGCATCCTCCAGATTTACCAGTTCGGTGTGCCACAAAGGTCAGCTGCAGTATGCGGAAGCATTTACATAGATCTGGGTTCAAGTCCCACCCACCTTGAGCTGGATTTTCTCTCTGGACCTTTCAGAGGTTATCCTAGCTCTGCCCTGGAGATTCATGTGGAATATTCTCATGTTCTGCCATTTTCATGAAGGGCGAATAACACTAATCCTTATTCCTTATTCGCCCGTGTTCTGGGTTGAAAAGGTTGTAAAACTAACAACTTAAGTTAGAACTTTTAAACACTACACAATTTCCTCACACGAAAAAAACAACATTCAAGTCTTACCCTGAGGAAATCTGGGTCATCGGGTTCAAATTGTGCACAGGATCTTTCTAAGATGTAAACAAATTTCTTTTCAGAAATCAACCTCTGAAATGAAATCAAAGATCTATTGAATAATTGATTCCGCACAAAAAACAAAAATAGATATCAAATTCAAATGAAGATCCTGTACCAAAGAAAACTTAACAGTTAATCACAAATTCCTCAATGACAGCACTATCACAAAACTTGTATCAACAATCACCACTTAAGGCTATGTTCGAAAAAAAAAGAAAAGAAAACTGTTCAAATAACACTTTTGAACTACGGTAGAATTTAATTCTTACATCTACTGCTAGTCTACTTTAATGGCAAATAAATGGATTTTTACATAATGTTTTACTAAATTTATCATTGAAATTGTTCAAAGAGCCTAATAATAATAGAGAATAAAAAAAATAAAATAATATGGCCCTTCGATCAATGTAAAGTCAAATTCGGGGGTAGCAATAAGCTTTTATAAAGAGAAAATTCTACAAAAAAAGTGTGATAATTTAGCTGTTCTTTAGCGCATTTGGTATGCTTGGGTTTTTTTCCTGATTAGGTTGGAAAAAAACCTGTAAACTTTGACTCCAAGAGTCTATTCCATCCCTCCTCACTATGAGCGAGTATCGATCATAACACATAATATAAATTTGAGACAGATTTCTTTCATTGTCATCATACCTCCATATTTTCCTCATCAAACATCTGAGGCCTAACTATACTCCGTCCCTCTCTAGGGTTGTAAATCTGGTTCATTCTCTCCCTCAAGTCCCAAGGTGCCATTCTCAGGGTCCCGTCAACCTCACGTACAACCACGCTCCTTTCCTGGAATGGAAAATAAAGGTCTTTGATGGGGTTTGCCAAAAAAAGATAATATTATGTTACTGACAAGTAAACACTGTTTTTAGTTTGATTTTTAAAAGAAGGTTACTTGTAATGTTATGGTCATTCAATGCTAATAAATAAGGCAAATCTAGTTCAGAGCTTGCTCTTATCAATAAGAAAGAAAATCATACACATTCTCAGACATATTAATACTATTTTATATCCAACTAAGCATATGTTTAAAGTTTTGTTATAAGTTATTTCTTTCTTGTACAGTGGTCTCCGCCTAAAAACCCACCCATTAACAGGTTCTGAGGCGGGCTGGGTTCTTACGAGAATTTCTAAGGGGAGCATTCAAAGCTATACATGTTTAATTCCTCCCTTGGCCAATGTAAGTTACCTCCCATTGTTGTGCTAAAGTAAGATGAGCATTAGCCGCCTTGTTCGTTTATACCTCATTTCAACTGAGGAGTTTTGTTTTGTATGTTTTACAATCTGTTAAAACAGGGGGAGAGTTATATACATGTGGTTGGGTTCTTAGAGATGAATAAATTCCGTTTCGGACCGACGACGAATTGTAAGATGGATCGGAGTCTTAGTTGGAGGGTTCTTAGGCAGAGACCACTGTATAAAGATCCCCAAGTCTCACATGTCTCCTTAGTGTTGAATCATGAAAAGTCTTAACCAGAAAAAAACTTAGTGCCCCACAACTACTGTATTATTGACGAGGGTACGGACACCAGCTTAATTGGAAATAATATAAAAGACAGATCATGACGTCATAAAAGACATGTCATAAAAAGAGGAACTCTTTCAAAAAAACTTTACTGAGACAACAAAAAAGTCATCAACAAAATAATCATTATCAAAAAGTTCCTGACGACTCTGAAAGGTAAACCAGGAAATGATGAAGATAAAGAAAGAAAAAAAAGAATCAACATTGACTTAAACTTACCCTGTCTTTAATACCAAAAGAAATGTCTGTAAACACGTATTTGCTGGAATCCAAATGTGCCAAGTCGGGGTCGACAGCTAACGGCTCCTTGACTGGTTGTCTGGGATTCATGTAAGGCGGGGGATTTTCTAGATACTGAGATAGACGACTTCTGGCAACCTCTTGCTCCTTAAATAAATAAAGGGGGATACTCATACCCAAGACAACATTTCATTTTAAGTCAGCTTAAGGGAAAATTAAATAAGGCTTCCAAAGAAAATGGCTTATAATACAATGACCAAAGAAATTTCTTGTTAACCTTGTCTCTCTGCACAAGTCCAAGAAAATATATATACTTTCACGAACTGACTAAACCATAACATGTCCCCTGAAATAATAATAATAATAATAATTTTGATCTTTATTGTCCTTAAAAGTAAAGTAGGCAATTTTTTGTTTGGCTCACAATGCTCCATCAATCAATTATCAATTAACACATCAGCTCACATCGACATATAAAAGATAAGAAATGAAAATTGCTTGTAACATAAGGCAATATAGTGACACATAAAATGCGCACTGTAACCAGAAGAGAATGGGGGGGAAATGGCGAGCAGAAACATCACAGGTCGCAACAATTAGCGCTACAAAACTACCTTGGAAAGCTGCTCATCTGTTAAGAGTTTATAAACAGGTCTTTCCAATGATGTCTTGTGGGGTCCAGCAACTTTCATCAAGTCGAAACCAGTTACACGACGGAGAATTGTTTGCACTTCATGACTTGCGTATAAAGGAAATGGATCTCTTTTCATTGGTTCTTGTGTAGATGTTGCATCTGAAACAAGATAGGCATGCACATGATTTTTATAACAATAAGTTCCATTCAAGTATTATAAAATTGAAGTGAACCAATGTATAACACAGCTTACACTTTTGCTTTCACCCATTTGACTGCCCTTTTAAATTCAGGTGATACAGCCGACTCCGCTTAATCGCAATACAACGGAAGCGGGAAATCTTTTACGATTAACCGAAATTGTGATAACCGCAGTTGGCCGTGGGCCCAGTAATTTAGCGTCATGTCACTACTTGATGACTAGGTACGTCTGTTGCAGTACTTATTCTATCTTTTTTACATAGATATTTTTGCCCTCCGAGTTTCACAGACTTTGGACCGTCATGAACGGTTTTGGTTCTTGGGGTTTAAAAAAAATAAAAATTTCTGTCACAGGTGACAGACATCGAAGAGTTCACAGACACAAGATCATAGCAATCTTTGCTTTTGTCAGATTTGTCCTCACTGGTAAGGAGTCTGAAACTCTTTTGATTGTGTGATCAAAGACGATCCAATAGCCAGTCGCTAGAAGTCTGTGAGCTGTGACTCATCTCTCCAGTGACGAGACGTAGCGATTGTTTTGCGCTGGACGGTACAGACGACGCGTGTTGTCATTCCCTGGGGGCGGGCTACAGGCACCGCGTAATGATTGAACAAAGGCAGCTGCAGCTGTCTGCTTGACCCCCAATCAGTGTAAGGCTATTGCATCGTTACGGTTGTTAGCTAATGATAAGGAAGACAAATACGATCATCGTTTAGTAATGTGTGAAAGCAGGAAAAAGCAGACCGAAAATGTAAGGCACGGTGTCGCTGATTTTGCAATTATCTGAAGTGAGTTGCGATTTACCAGTGACTTTTACTTTTCTATAAATAGAATTAATTCAGTTTCCTGAGAAATTTTGTGATTAAGCGGATTATGATTATGCGGAGTCGACTGTGCTTCGATCCAAGTCTTTAGACACCACTGACATTTAATAATGAATCAAAAGTAATGCTGTGCCGTATCAGGATCAAATAAATCAAGTAACTCTAAAACTAAAGGCTGTCGTCTACTACACCCACAATCAGTGTAAGGCCATTGTATTGTTACAGTTAGCTAATGACAATGGAGACATGCGATCATCGTTTAGCAGCAGCGTCTTCTAAGGGATGTAATCAGGATGCAACTTATCTCCCCTTGTTGATTTTTGAAAAATGTGATGGTGCTGTTTATCCCATTCCCAAGGTAGGCATACTTTTATCAGCTGTTCTTTAAGCAAGATAAAAGTCTATTTTATCCACTGCATTATAATGTGATTGGAGTAATGACATAGACATTAACATTTTCTCCATATATCTTAAAGTTTGGGAAAGGCAAATAGCAGAGATCTGAATCTGTATCCAATTTCAGTCAAGTTCCCAAGGAACTACTTTTGATCTGACCATGGAAAGGGAGAGTCAAATGGTGAGACAGAGCGCCTCTCATGACTCAGAGCACCTGAGGTGAACTGTGACAAAGAGGCAGAGCTTCATCACTGTATTTGGAGCAAGAGCCAAGGACCAAATGAGCTTTCCTTTTTTGTTATATGCTGTGATTAGTACCATTTCAGTGTAGGGCCGCTCTATGAGGAACATTTTTTACTCAGGATCAAGATATTAGGCCAAGCAGGTGAGCAGCCCACTGTGAATTGTTTTGGGTAGGAATTAATTTTGAGCAGATGGCTGCCTTTTGGCCTACTGTTCTCGATTTCCAACTGCCAAGGGCTCTTTAACCTTCACAATGTCTATGCGCCTTGAGTTGAGCTAGTGTCTAGGCTCTATACGTCTTAGCTAGACTCTACAGTCTAGAATGGAATAACAAGTCTATCCTAGAAATAATCGTTATTATTATTATATATCTATATACTACCACTCGTAAATTCAATTTCTATATAAGCTTACCACCAGCGTTTGATGACATGCATAATATTCTAATATTTTGAACACGACAACGAGACTGAAAAAGATGCTTTGCAATAGAAATGCACGAAGGACATTTTCTTATCGTGATGGGGGCTGCCATTTTCCTTTCAGGTAAACAAAAAGAACTCCAAATATGAAGAGTGCAAAACATGGTAGGTAACCCTTGTCACACAGCAACGTTTATAGCAACGGACTAATCACGGACAAGTGACAACCATGAAGATATAATCCGCCAAATCTATTCACAATAACATCTATTTTCAAGAATATTCAACTAAAAGATATAAAAGAATATAAATACGAGTGATTGAAAACAAAAGCGTTCTTCTACTTGTCACTATCATTCTAAATAAGACAAAGTAAACGTTCTAGTTCCATCTCGCTGAAATCATTACGCTTTTGATCAGAGTCTGAATCTTGGAAGAGAACAAACCTATCAACAAAAGATTGGAAAACTAAAATTTACAGACATGGAGCGGCATATAACAGATCGTGTGGATTTTTCCAATTTCGGCGTACCCAGCTGGAGAATTGAACAAAGATTTAACACAGGTGTTTTAATTGGCAATTGGGCTGAAGAGAGAATGAAAGTAAGTTGAACTCACGACGGTGGCTTTTTTTTGTCCAATAAGATTGTTTAGACGTCTAGAGTTATAGTTGAGAAAAGAAGGCTTTAAAAAAAGTTAAGCATTATATGATATCCCAAAATTCTGAAAGTAGTTTTGATTGCCTCTGAGTATGGAGGTTACGACAGAAAGATACATTATCAACTGGATGTAACATGACTGGATGTCACATTTTGAATTCATAGGTATCTAGTATAGATGTAATGTGTAATCCATGCTGGTCATCTCGCCCTCCTTGGGATCAACAAATACATTGCCATAGATTACAGTGGGTTTTGTATTATGTAATAAAAGTTTAAACACCTCACCCACACTGGCTGTTCCACCCCACAGGACTGTAGCTGCCGACTACATTCTCAGAAAATACAACACCCTCACTCGTAAAAGTGCAATTATTCAACATTTTTCTGATCAAGGGAAGTATCTTGCAGAATACTCGTCTATAGTCCACAAGGTGTTTAGCAAATACAACTAAGTTTTTCTATTCATAAGTATTATTATTAACAAGGGGTTGTTAGTAATAGACAATGTTGATAATTTCTTAAATTAATTGAAGGGGAGCAGGCACAAGAGAAGTATCAAGCAAGGTTTGGGGTGGCTAATTAGCTCAATTGGTAAGAGTGTGGCCTCTGTCTCCGGCTAGGCGGTGTTGTCGTAAGCCGCGGTGTGGGTTTGATTCCTACTGTTGACTTTCCATTTTCCTATGGCTATTTTTCTGTGTTTTTCTGGCACTTTAACATTTTCAAACCTTGCTTGACAATTTCTAAGTAGCTTTTGGAACATGGAGTCATCCTGCCTATGTCGTCTAGACATAAGTCTTCTGTTTTCGTAATCCATCTTTCAACTCAACGCTTAGGCAGATTTTAGTAAAACCAGATCATACATATCTGTCTCTGCTAAATAATATTGGACATAAGATTGTTAAATAATAGTTTTATTAAAAAAATTGAGGGCAACAATCTGTAAGCATTGTTAACTCATGAAATTATGCTATTGATGAGAGTTATTGTTTAGTCTTTTATTATATATTTGCGTAACTGATTCAGTCCCAGGGTGTTTTATCATAAAGTCACCCAGGTAGTTTTAGCTGTGATCTGTGGGGCCATTTGTTAAGTCTGACATTTGCAAAGAAATTTCATACATCCTAGTTCTCTTTCCACGCAGGGCCACTATAGGGGTTCTCCGGTAGATTGTGCAGGACCACCTTTGGGGCTCAAGAGGTCCATTATTGTTTTATGCTTTGACAGTGACACATCAAATTATCTGTCAAATTGAATCTGGCCATTCTTTTACATAGGGAGATTGGTTGTTCTGATGAGAAATAAGTGCGCTAGAGGCATTTGAATCAAGTAAGGTGGGACTTTCATGGGCATTCAGAATTTCAGGCCACAATTCTAGTGACACCAATTTGTTTTATGGAGCGCTTAGAGGGTTAAAGGCAAGTTTTCTCTGCACAACATTCTTTGTTCAATACCCTTTCAAGAAATATCTTTTGGGGACATCAAATTGTAAATAAGGCTAAAATAGATAAATATGATAACGTTTGTGCGACAAAAGTTCTTCGGTAAAAATTAAACTACACTCCATTACACCACAACATTTCTTTATCACCACAACGCTTCTTTATCACCACAACATTTTTTTATTCCGCAGTAATAAAGTTAAGCAAATAAATGTCTCTACATCAGTTGCTGTTGGCGGTATGGGTTTGATTCTCCCTGTTGAATACCATTTTTTCCCCTCTCCTTGGCCATTCTTCATACTTGATTTCCATTGTTTCAGTTTCCCCAAGACAAGTACAAGCACAATACAACCAACAGACTTGACTTCAAGAGCTACAAAGGGGCTCATCCTGATGTCAACATTCGAAGGAAAGCCAAGTTAGGCAGTGAAGGCATTCCAGCTGATATGCTCTTTAGGCACCACGGACAGCATTATGACAACATGATGATTTCACTGTATGATGAAAACTACAATGGCCGTTATAAGGAAAAGAATTTACCCGCATTGAGAGAGTGGGATAGCCAAAGCCTTCGATGGTTGCCAGAAAGAACTGACCATCCCTTGAAAGGTAAGATCTACAGCACTTTGTAATTCTGAATTTTGAAGTTTTACACCCATTTCAACACATAAAGGTCATATCAAAGCCCTGTTGCCTATCCACTTCATGCCAGGTGGCACATAAGGCCTCTATGCTTTCTCTCCATTGGGCTCTGTTGGTGGCAGCTGTCCGTACCTGGCTCCAAGTTGTCCACCAACAGGCTTGTCTTTCTTTCTCCACAGTTCTACTTCAAGTGACTTTAGGACTTCCATGCTTCCTTTTCCCTTCACGGGCCCACATCATTGCTATTGCACAGTCGTTATTGGCCAATGTACCTCCATCTCCTTCAGTGTAGTTCTTGGCTCATGCTCTCCATCCCGCTTCTCTCCAACATGACTTCATTTCTGATATGATCTTGCCTCTTAATCCTCAATATTCGTCGAAGACACTTAACCTGGACAACTTTAAGCTCCCATCAAAGGCGGTTCAAAAGAAAACTAAAAGATTTGACATGAATCTCCAGGGAAGGGCCATGAAAACTCTGAAAGGAGAGAAAAAATCCTGTCTCGATCTAAAGTCAAGTGACCTAACCACTGAGCTAGGGATGCCCCCTACACCATTTTATGTGTAGTAGGGGCAAAAAATCACTGCTTTAAAAGTACATTTTTGGGGGTACGTTTTTAAAATATTTTTCCAAACATCTTGATAAGCAACAAAATAGTTCTAAAGTTTTAAGTTTTACGCCCTTTTGAGTACAGAAAGGTATATCAAAGGCAGCTCAACAGAACTTAGAAGATTCCATGTGAATCCCCAAGGCAGAACCATTAAAAGCCCTGAAAGGCTTATTTTAAAAAAACCAGCATTCCAGGACTTGAACCTGGACCTCTGCATCCAGAGGCAAGTGACTTAACCACTGCGCTTGGGACACTCCCAGTGTATTCATTTTCTAACACCTTCTGGACTGTAAATGACTATTTTCGTCCACGCATGCTTTTTCACCGGGACCTCTGAGAATACCATAATACTGGATCCGATTGTATGGCTTGCCATTCACTAGAATTTAATTGTACTTCCGTACTATTGCAAAGAACAATTCTTAATTGTGTTGTGTAGCAAATTTAGTGCAAAGAGACATAGAATTTTTGCATGGGATAGTAAGAACAGTAGTGGGAAATATGATGATATTTTAAATAACCCTGATCACAAAGATTTGAGTGAAAATAAAGACTTTGACGAGGAAATGCCTTCATTTCCTCAAAACAAAATGTGCAACCACCACGGTCTTAGGGGTTGGCATGGTGACAGTGGCGGTGGTCACTATGGGATCTGTTTTAACCAAACCAAAGTATTTACCAACTCTTTGTCGTGATGGCTTTAAGATTATATAGTTTGGTATAACTTTGTTGTCTGGAAAAGGTTAGAATTAATTGATTATCTACTTTTATTGAATTTTAGGAGCCCCAACAAATTTTGGACTCAAAGAGCAGGCTCAAGCAGAGCAGGCTTCACGGATGAAAGACCTTTATCATCCAGATTTGGCCTCCACGTATCAAACGTCTTATCTAAATCAACCACCTGAGGCCATCAGGTTTGCCCGTTATGCCACACCCAAGCATCTCTCAACCAACCTCCTGCCTTGTAACAAAGTCAATAATAACCTTCATCTCCGAGGCAAGCCGACTCTAAGGTTACCAGAGATAATGCCTCAGGAACTCACCTCTCCTTCAATATAAAATTATATACGTACCTGAAGAGTCTGTACCATGCCTTAATATCTAACCCCTCCCACCAACCCCTGTTGCAGATTTGTGCCCTAAAAGAATTGAGATTTTACATTAACATTTGGCAAGTTGGATGGGCATTTGATGCATAGTTTAAAAAAAAAAAAGAAAGACATTTATCCTTACTAAAATCTGAGAATATCGCAACAGTCAACACTCAACACTCAGGTTCAATGAATAGATGACTAGTCAATCAATCCATGTGAAGAATAAGTCCTTTGATGGTTATGACTAGATATTCAATTCAGAAAAGCGGGTCTGTAAAGTAGGCAGGAACATTGGCAAGAAGTATCTTCAAATATTGTAGATAAGAGTTCATTATTTAGTTGATGGAGTAACGTCAATTTGTTTCATAAAGTGTGTTAGAACATGTTAGAACAAAATACAAAAGATAAATATTCTTTAGAGATAATTGCAAAATGTGATCCATTGCATTATTGGCTAAATCTATTATTATTGTTACCTCGGACTCCGAGAATGAAATATTAATAAATGAGATAAAGGGGGTTTGAATTGTTAACAAATCATTTTTGTGAAAATTACTCCCATGACTTACATTTACACATTGACAAAGTTGAAAATATATTTTTTTTAAAACATAAAGACCAAAAATTTCAGATACCAATGCATTGCTCTGTTTTATGTAAAAGTTCCACAAAGCGCACAAGTCTGGAGCAAAAGTGTTTACTAGAAAGCAATGTTGTCAGGTCTTAAATATTTGCTAATATGCAAAAACAAAAGCTGGAACACTGTCTCTAACAGTATTATAAAAAAAACAGCTTTTAAATATAATGTGTGATGTTTTATTATTTTAGTTTTGTTTTTTTGTGAAATGTTAAAAAATTTGGCAATTCAGTCTTCTTGGATATGAAGAATTATCCAATCTGTTGAAAGCAAAACGTTGATTTAATTTTTTATTAAAAAAAAATTCCAACATACATGAAATGTGTATATATATATGGTACATGAATATGATGAAAGCTGTGATACGATATGTATGTGACTGTATGTTATTATATGTGTCTATTCATTTATCTATGGAACCATTTTCATTTTTTTTAACGTGGCAACTATCATTCTATAGTAGCTTATAGAATGATAATCCCTTTTCACCATATTATTGTGTTTTTGTCATTCCTTTTTTAAATCTCTCTATTTTTCTATCCTTGCACTTCAGCATTATGTATTAAACCAACAGTTTTATTATGTACATTTTCTTGATTTAATTTACACATTGTTTTACCAAATAAACTCAGAGAAAAAGTCTCCAAGTTTCAATTGTTTCATAACGATGTGATGTTTGTGTCAATGTGATGTTTGTGTCAATGTGATGTTTGTGTCAATGGGATGTTTGTGTCAATGGGATGTTTGTGTCAATGGGATGTTTGTGTCAATGTGATGTTTGTGTCAATGGGATGTTTGTGTCAATTGGATGTTTGTGTCAATGGGATGTTTGTGCCAACGGGATGTTTGTGTCAATGTGATGTTTGTGTCAATGTGATGTTTGTGTCAATGGGATGTTTGTGTCAATGTGATGTTTGTGTCAATGGGATGTTTGTGTCAATGGGATGTTTGTGTCAATGTCATGTTTGTGTCAATGGGATGTCTGTGTCAATGTGATGTTTGTGTCAATGTCATGTTTGTGTCAATGTCATGTTTGTGTCAATGTCATGTTTGTGTCAATGGGATGTTTGTGTCAATGGGATGTCTGTGTCAAAACTTGAGGCCATACTTTGTTTCTTTTAAAAAACATGTGGTTAACATGTTGCGGTCACAATTGATGTTGCTGACCTTCAAGGAATTTACTTTTTCATGCTATATGAAAAGTTTTAATGGCAGATAAGTAAGATAAGATAAGAGTAGGCCGCAAGGCCGCTGTCCGGGCGAAATTGATTCCTACCACAAAAAGATCACAGTGGGTTGATCAACTGCTTGGCTTAATATCTTGATCCAGAGAAATCCAGACTCATTGTGCTGGCCCTACACTGTAATGTTAAAAGGGAATTGGATAAGAAAGAAAAAAATGTCCATGGCAAAATGAATGAGTCTGATCACTTGACCTGGAATTCAAATTTTGGCCCAGAAGTAAGTAATGCAAATTTCAATATCGGTACTAACTTGATCTGGATTTCAAGTGTAATTCAAATTTTGGCAAAGAAGTTACCCAAGAGTAGAAATGGGTTCCAGAGCACAATAAAGAAAATAATACAGGAATAGAAATGGGTACCAAATCACAGTGTTGAAAGTAATTCTGGAGAAATAGGTACCAGATCACAGTGAAGAAAATGACCCAAGAGTAGACATTATTAGTACCAATGACTACCAAATCATAATGAAGAAAGTAATGCAAGAGTAGACATGGGTACCAGATCACAATAAAGAAGGTTATCCAGGAATAGAAATGGGTACCAGATCACAATAAAGAAGGTTATCCAGGAGTAGAAATGGGTACCAGATTACAGTGTTGAGAGTAAAATGAGTATCATATCACTGTGAAGGAAGTAATCCAAGAGTAGAAATGGGTACCAGATGACAGTGGAGAAAGTAATCCATGAGTACCACACCATGGTGAAGAAAGTATTTCAAAAGTAGAAATGGGTACCGGATCACAAGGAAGAAAGTGATTCAGAAATAGAAATGGATACTAGACCACAGTGAAGAAAGTGATTCAGAAATAGAAATGGATACTAGACCACAGTGAAGAAAGTGATTCAGAAATAGAAATGGATACCCGACCACAAGGAAGAAAGTGATTCAGAAATAGAAATGGATACCCGACCACAGTGAAGAAAGTGATTCAGAAATAGAAATGGATACCCGACCACAAGGAAGAAAGTGATTCAGAAATAGAAATGGATACTAGATCACAGTGAAGGAAATAATCCAGGAATCCATGACGTGGTTCTTATGATATTACGATGGTAATGATGATGTCAGGATGAGAGTGATGTAACAGTTCTGGTGTCATTAGTATTACAGACTTACAGAAACTGACGTCATTGTGTTTAAATCAATATGAAAGAGGTCAAGTTTGAGCATTGGTCAATTTCTGACCAGTAGAGTTGATGATAAACCATGCAATTAAATTGCTCCCGTTCCCTGATTAGATCAGCTGGTTAGAGCGTGGCCTCGGTCTCCGGCTAGGCGGTGTTGTCGTACGCCCCGGTGTGAGTTCGATTCCCACCGTCGTCTTTACCACTTTTCTTTCTATGGTTATTTTTCTGTGTTTTTCTGACACTTATAACATTTTCATACTTTGATTCATCATTCTTCTTCAATCCAGCACTTCATGTGACTTGACCGTCACTCTCGTTATAACAATAATAATAATGATAATAAAAATCATACTTTTTATTCATCCAAATTCAGGAAATTCATTTTACAGACGTGCTTTTTAAAAATTAGAAGAATAAGTAAGTATACAGAATGGCATAGGAAACTAGATAATATCATACACAACAGATGATATCATACACAATAGAAAATATTGTCCACAATAGATAATATTATACACAATTAATAATACTATAAACAAAGTCACGACATTGAAAGTGAATTAATTCACAGCTGTATACAAATTGATTTATATAAGATAGTAGACAAAGTCAATAAAAAATATGCAAACAGTGTATCTAAAACTCAACCTTTCCCAAAGGCGTGTCTCAAAGGCTAGCCGAGGAAGGAGTCGCCTGGGTCTTGATAGAGCCATCCTCTATCACGCCACCCTGTTCACCAACTTTAAGATTATTATTATTATGGTTGAAACGATAATGTTCTAAGACGACATGAGAGAGCGACGACGTCGACAAAAATAACTACTGTACAAACATCAATAAAATATGACGCAATAAACACATTGGTTCTCTCTCTCTCTCTCTCTCTCTCTCTCTCTCTCTCTCTTTGGTTCTCTCTCTCTCTCTCTCTCTCTCTCTCTCT
>JARBEQ010290311.1:1654-28422 GCA_030265355.1 Tritonia tetraquetra
TTGGTCCCCCCCCCCCCCCCCCCCCCCCTCTCTCTCACTCAACTTTTGATTCTTTGCTCTCATCACTGGGCGATTTAGATATAGTTTAAACACTGCTGTCTGTTCTGATTTATTTTGTCATAATATGTATTAAGCCTTAGACCATACCCGCATTCGATCTTTCTGAGAGAGAAAAATAGTCAACGCTTGAAACATATATCATATCTCATGTGGTTGCCCCATGGGAATGTTCTTGGTGTTCTCTTTATTCAAAAAGACATACATCAATTTTTTGATAGCCCCAGGGGACCACAGAATAAGGAATATATTGAATTAATCTTCCCCTTTCTGTGCTATAGACAGTCCTAGTATTCCTTAATGACAGACGTTCCATCATAATGGCCCAGTAATGATATGCTTGTCATCAATTTTCTTTTTCCCCCCTTATTTGTTTGAGAGCAAACCCCATACTATTACTGTAATGCTGTGAATGCTGTGTTGGGAACAGCTCCATGCTCTAACACCAAATGGGGCACAAGACCCCTACAACTCTGATTGTAGGCGTCCCGACCAAACAAAATATTATTATAGCTGGAAATCTGGATCTGGATTGATACGCTGAAGAATCCAATTTTGGCATTGTACAGCGATCCATATTATAGACTGGATGGTCTTTAACAAAATAAATAGGTACACACACGCACATGGAGAATACAGAAATAATCCGAATTGGTAATGGGCAAACCCCAGAAATGCTATGAACCTAAAGGTTTCAGACAAACAGGTAATCATCCCACTGTGTCCGTCATCTCTTATCAGTGACATGGAACAGTATTTAATTATAAAAAAGGAATCATTGTTGCCCTTGTCACCCCTCAGCCACAGGTACAAATTCTCTTGGCTAGACCTAATTCCTGACTGAATAAATTCATGTAAAGACAGGCATTAAAGAGTATGATCGGGCACTCCACTTACAAAGGAATGTCTTGAGACTGCAAAGTTGGAGAGCAAATTGTCAACCAAGTACTCAAAGAGTTTACAGACCTCGCTTCACTACTCAGAATTAACAAAAAAGAAAACTACGGGACATTGCTGATGATGTAAGGAAAACATTCCAGATCACAACATTTGCTGGAATTAGACTGAAAACGTATCGAATGCAAAGAAAAATACAGGGATTATATATTTTTGTTATTATTTTTGGTTACAGGAGCAGTGGAAGCCTGTCTACTTCACTGCCTGAAGAAACGTGCCCTCGGGCTGTTCAAGTCTAGTTCCACCATGGCCCTCTTACAGAAAGTGTCCAAAAACTTTGAACCAGCGGCCCAAGTCTCCAGGCTAGTCTCCGATATAGATAGCCCGAGTTCTGAAATCTCTGGTTCCAGGTAGGACTGCATTGGTTGTCTTGACAGGTAGGGGATTAGTTCTCTCTTGTAGGGGACAAAACATGTATCAATATCAGGGGTTTGCCCTTATATGTACGGGGTACCAGTAGTCAGTAGCTGTCCCAACGAGAAATGATTAGCATGGTTGTGATGGAATCAATGATAGGGTGGGAGTTATCATTGGTATGATGCATTCAACAGAAGTTCTAAAGTTTGAAGTTTAACGCCCTTTTCAACACTTAAAGGTCATATCAAAGGCTATCCAGCAGAACTTGAGAAGATTCCACGATGAAAACTCTGAAAGGTCCTGAGAAAAAACCTGCACAAGGCAGGACTCGACGCTGGACCTCCACATCCGAAGGCAAGTGGCTTAGCCACTGTCCTAGGGATGCCCCAATACACTTGTCAGGACTGCAATATTTAATCTTGGATCTCATGTGCAAACGTAGATATGAATTTTAATATTATTACTTGCTTGACTTTCAGGGATTTTGATGCATTTACCTAATAGAATTTTTGTCTCTATTTGTCTGTAGGAAATCTTTAGACAATAACAAAAATCAAACAAAGAAAGGCTCAGGGTCTGTGAATTCAAATACAAAATACCTATGGCTTCGACTGGCAATTTTTGATAAAAAGCTAGCGAAAATCCTGGACTTCCTGGTTCAAAACAGCAGGTTAGTATTATGATATTATTCTCTGTCAGTTTAATTCACTGTTTACAATGTTAACCAATTCTAAAACAAGTCTTGGGAAAGTATTCTGCAATAGACCAGTGTCCTATCCAAAAAGTGACAAATTGTCACTTGTCCTCTTCATGCTACTGAAACCAGGTTAAGCCTTAAAGGCTCTTAAGGGCATACTTTTTACTACTACAATGTAAACAAGTTGATAAAGGGGAAGACAGTTTTGTTTAATGTTCTACAATATGTGTGCAGTTGATGGGGTGACACATTGGTCATTGTGATAAAAAGAAATTCATTGTAAACTCACTCACTCACTAATTCACCCACCCATTTTTTATTGCAGCAAGTACTATGAACAAGAGGCTCTAATAGCAGATCCTGTGGATGGGCCAATTTTGGCTTCTTTACTAGGTAAATATTGTCATCATTTGATTCATGTTCTCATTAATTTTGATGTTGGTGGTTTTTTTGTATATAGTTTACACACAGTAAACACCCTGAGGAAATTAACCCTGTCAAACATCACAAGGCAATCGTTTAAGTTGATTCCTCAGGGGACAGAGAAGAAGGGGCAGACTGCGGAATTACTGGAAATGAAGAAAATCAGCCACCAGTGGAATGAACTGCAGAAACATTTCAGGGCAGATTGAGATGGAAATGTGTATTCCATGGCCTACACCATGACATGGGTGATGACAATGATGATTTGGTCTTTTTTAGTTTTCACTTTCGCCCATGGACTGAAAAAAGCTTATGACGAAAAAAACTTTTAAATGTGTTGAAACATACTGCTAATAATGTTTAATTTCTATTCTGTCTGACAGTTGGTCCATGTGCTCTTGACTACACCAAAATGAAGACCTCAGACCATTTTTGGACAGATCCACCTGCAGATGAGCTCGTCCAAAGACATCGTATCCACTCAGGAGCTGGAGCAAATTGTGCATTCACTGCACCCTGTTCTCCAAAACGACAAGGTCTCCAGGTAACTTTGAAGATTTAGAGAATGTGACCAATGCAGATTTGAGCCTTAATGTTTTAACTCTAAAAGTTATTTTTCTTCTTCTTCTTCTCCTTTTATTTATCTCTCCTCTTTAATTTGTTTGAAGTCCCTGAAAATAGCAAGGTCAGAGCCCTGATTTTTCGTACATGTCTGCAACCATTACTACTTTTTGCTGGTTTAAAAAAAAAAATGTTCTTCCCTTGTTTATTTTTGCTGTCAATGTAACAAATGAATGTTATCATTTTGCAATGTTATGTTGTCTGAAGTGTGCATTACTGCCTGACAAATGTTCTTCCTTGCCACATATCCAGCATTCTTTATAGACTAAACTTTTAGAGTGCTCACCACCATAGCTGTAACAAAGAATCATTTTATGTTCTTCCTAGCCAAATATCCACCATTCTTTATAAGACTAAACTTTTAGAGTGTGCTCACCACGATAGCCGTAACAAAGAATCATTTTATGTTCTTCCTAGCCACATATCCAGCATTCTTTATAAGACTAAACTTTTAGAGTGTGCTCACCACCATAGCCGTAACAGAGAATCATTTTGACTTCAGGTGATTTTTTTAATGAATGAACTTGCTGAAGTGACCAGCTTTATTTTGTTTGGTTTCATGAATTGTGAAGATAGTGAGAAAGGTTTTATCTTGAAGAATTTAATCCATTACCAACAATTTCTTCTCAGATCCGTCGGGATGCCAGCAATGCTGCAGAAGAAACCAGGGACCCAAAGACGTTCCATATGTCTGCCAGAGAATATGTGGAGTCTTTGCATCAAAACTCCAAGCTGACTTTGTTGTTTGGGAAGAACAATGTATTGGTACAGCCTGTAAGTTACTCCTTCATATTGACTCGGAAATTAAGATTTACATTCAATTGAAGTCTTATAGTTTTAGTTTTTAGTGTAAACGCATAGTTGTTGGGTAATAACGGCAATGGTAATATTAATAGTAATAATAATACAGTAGTTTCTGCCTAAGTGCCAGGTGCTTGGGAAGCGAGTACACAGGCCTGTGAGGTTTGTGAGACCTTCGATTTTCAGGAATTATGTCCCTTGATCTTTTAAACCCTGAACATGACACGTGGACATGTTTTATTGATCAATTTTTATTGTTTTGTTAGTCTAGGGCCATAAACGCTGTTCATGGTAACAAAGGTGTGATATTAACTATCCAATGAACACTGACAATGAGTTGCAAAGTGTTTCTCAACTCAAGACAAGTGATCTGACTAAATTTATTAACATTTAGTTTGCATTTCTTTCCTTTTTTTTAAAAGTAGATGAACATCGATATACCTAGCACTCAGGGGGTGGAGCAATTTAGTTGGTGGGCATACAGAGTGACGATTTTGATAGAAAAAATTATTTGGTTTCGTCTGAAAAGCGGGCATTCAGGCGGGAGGCACTCTCGTGGATAACTACTGACTACTGCAATATGAAATATTTATATAGCTGCGATATCCACGGAGAAGAAGCTCATTAGTGTATCATATTATGTCAATGATATGGGGGACAAAAATTATGAAAATAGTTAATACAAATAAGCTGATCCAAAGAGTTTCTGGCTATGTGTTCAGTCGTGTTTGGTGGTCGGAGTACCTGCATTTATGGCAGGTATCTTGTGCGCCTTTCATGGCTGAACATAGGGCTGGCCCCTACACTGCTCAGCAGTATTAATGGGGCTCGATCAAACAAACAATAAAGCAAAAACTGGAGTTCATTTTTTTCAGGTTTTACATAATTTGGTGGAGAGTATGTGATATGGCTTTTACTTGTGGGCTTTGGTTTGAATTGACAGGAAGATAAAGAGGCTTTGGCTGGCTACCTGTCCCTGCATCAGAGTTTTGATGGGCTCATCATTATGTGGACACCCAATCAGCTCATGAATGGCTGTGTAGAGGATGACAGTGAGGAAACAAACAGAAGGTATGTGATACACTGGTGTATTGGAAACGATTTAAGAACATTTATGACTGCAATGTCTCTTTCATCATATTTCTTTTGTTTTCTCATGTGTTAATGTTGACTCTTTAAAGAAAGAGGGGGAAAAAAAGAGAGAGAAAGATGACTCTCTAAAGAAAGAGAAAAAAGAGATAAAGAAAGATGAAACTCTAAAGAAAGAGAGAAAAGAGATTACACTGAAAACATTGGGTTTTTTTACTAATAGTCAGTACATTTTTTTAAAATCCTGAAATTCCTGCAGTGTGTGGTGGGATACGTACAACTTTATGAACTTATACGATATTTTACCATACCTGTTGACAATCCAATCATTCCCCCTCCCAACCCCCCATGCAGCCAATACTGGGAATTTGCCATGACTATCTATGTGGATGAAGTTGTCTACATTCACTGCCATCAACAACGTGAGTCTCTCATTCACATCTTTTGAAAAAATGATTGCTGTCGTCAATTTTTACACAAAAATTATTTAGATATGTAATACGAAGGGGTTTCCTGTAAACATTGATAACAACAGTAAAATTCAGTGGAAAGATGGCCCTAGGCAGGCAAAGAAAAATTATGCTGGATGGCCTTACGGCTTGACTGGGTACAGACGGAGAAGTGGAGAGCCCTGATAGCCAATGCATTTGTGGATGAGATGAGATTGTTTTGTTTATGTAAGGTTGCATGACTGTAAAAGGATAGATCAAACATTAGTACTTGACCACTAAATTTAAATTCCAGCGGACTGTCGTGGAACGGTGGTGCTGGTTGGTCAGGACGGAGTCCAGCGTCCCCCTATCCATTTCCCCAAAGGTTGTCACCTGCTGGACTTCCTGTCGTGTCTGGAGAATGGCCTGCAGCCCAATGGGCAGTTAGACCCCCCTCTGTGGTCTCAGAAGGGCAAAGGTAAAAATACTGGCAAGTGAACTCAACTTTCTTCTCTGCCTGCTTTGTCCTTTTTGTGAATCATCAACCTTAATGAGAATATCTTGCAATCTCTCTTGATCAGTTACAGTTGTGGCATCTGTGCTAAAATGTAGTTTATCTAAGTCATAATTAGTAGAGTTGAATGTATGAATAAATACTCTAGTGTTTTGTAATCTGCAAGAAAAATCCTGACTTGAATTTAAACATGGCCAAAGTGATTTTATCATAGTGCCATGAGAAAGAGGTTTAAAGATATGTCATTTTATAAATCAAAGTAGTTTCATAGTGGTGTCAAGTTTCATTTGAAACTTACCAAGCCAAATTTTATAAAGGCATGATAGTTGACTGAATTCTTAGTCTGAAGACAACAAAATCGTTTCAAATCATATAAACTTTCTATACATGCAAAATCATAGCTTTGTAAAAAATGATAAGAAAGTGAAATACTTTTATTTTAGATAAACCTGACACAGGACGGTAAACCAGGAAATGAAAAACGAATAAGAAATAGCTTTTGAATGAATTTATTATCAAATTACTTTTCATTTCTAAACAATTAACTTTCTCACAATTAAATAGTCTACGCTCAATTTTGTTGTCCTATTCCCAAACAGTCTTTTAGAATTATGACTGATCAAGGTGATTGCCAAAATATTTTGTCCCCTGAAATTACTTTTCAATTCGAATTGTCCTCTATATTTCTATTAGTGTTTAGTCCAGCCTTTTCATGTCTCTTTATTTACTTTCTTTCCTGGTTGTGATTTTTGTACAATATATTATTTTGACACTGAACACCATTGTAATCCCTGGTTGGTTTTATGATTGATGTTAATATTGTCATCAATACTATATGGTGTTGTGCTGGTGTTTTGGTTTGGAACATACTATCATCAAAAGAATTGTCTTACAGAGGTTTTTAAACTGATGTACATTCTAGAAATGTGAATAAACAAGGAAAGAGTAATGTAACAGTGCCAGAAAAATAAGCCTAAGAGAAAGAAGAAAATTGAGATGTCGAAGTGGGGAATCGAACCCCCACATAGACATGTCAATTTTATTCTTATTCTTTCCTTGTTTATTCATATTATCATCAGTGCCGGCGGCTCCATTTCCATTATATTCTAGAAATGTGGTAACATACCTAATCAGACGCATACTATTTTACGTTTTGTCTTGTTATTTTTTTATATTAAAACTTACCTTGACATTCCTAGCAGACTGCCTTCCAGAGGGCACTAATGTGACCTTATTGGGTCAAAAGTGAAGACCTAACACAATAAATATATAATTTTTGCTGCTTTCTTTTTGGATGATTTTTTAATGTTTATTTGATGGCACTTTGATAATATTATAAGGTGGCAGCATTAGAGACCGTAAGATGATCTACCCACACAGAGCTTTTTGGGTGGTGAATGTTTTAATGAATATGTTTACTATCCAATGATAAATAGTATCAAGTAAAGATTGGAAATGTGAAAGTGCCAGAAAAATAGCCATAGAAGAAAGAAAAGTGGAATGTCAACTGTGGGGATCAAACCCATACTAGCGAACGACAACACCACCTAACCGGAGACAGAGTCAGACACTCTACCAATTGGGCTAATGCACTATCCTTTAGGTCCAAGATGAGATAATGAAACAAAATACATTTATCCTTATGCAGGGCCGGCCGCTGTCGTGACCCTGAGGCTTCTTAAGAGGGACAGGCGGCGTTGAATGTTAGCTTAAATGATGGGGGGAAAAGGTTTCGTTGTGATCTTATTACCATTGATTTGTATAATCTTCGAAAGAATGGCTCTAGTATTTCTATTTGGACAGTCCCGAGGAATAATAAAAACGATAAGATTGCTTTGTCAGATCTTTTAACTCAATTAAATGAAACAATTTTACAGAGACCAACTGGGGCAATGAGGGCGCTAGTTTTGTAAAAGATGGGAAAAAAATGACAACTAAAATAATGATTATATTTTGTCTAGAACAAATGAGAAGTTTGTCTGTATCTTGAAACAATAGATGGGGTGGGTGGACTAAGGGCCGTGAGCAGCCACAGGTATGATGACAATGTATCTAATAAACATTCCACCCTTATGTCCACCCATCTTCTCTAATTAGCCTCAGTAATGAAATAGTTGTTATTTCAATCTATCATACTTACAACTAGAACTGAATATAAAGATGTAATCCATTTCAAAATAGTTACAATCCATCAAGCATGAAAGATATCATACCATCAACAACAGTGAACCCAAATATTGCTGGGTGTAGCCATTGTGAAATTTTGAGAATTATTGCCACTTCTTCAGAACATAAATACCTCCTTTTTCTCTATATAAATCATACTTCCAGTCAAAGGGAAATTGCTCAATAAGTCAAAGATGATAACTCTTTTCTTTGAAGGATTTAGCCGATAAATTTTGACACGTAAAAATTCCAAAAGAGCACCTGACAAGTAATACTGACAAGTCTTCATTGAGTTAAGTTAATCTAGGTTGTCTATATTTTACATCTGGACAATACTGAAGGCCGAAATAAAGGAGTATGATGAGCTGTATCTATTAACCCCATTCCACCCTAAACTACCTTCTGAACCCTTAGCCAAGGGAAATAACTTTATTTTGACGAGTGATGTTGGGGAAAAAATGTTTTGTGTCTATAAAAAGGAAATGAAATGGAACAAAACAGTAACACTATCGCGTAGAAAATATAATGAACTTTCCAAAAAAATATAGTTTTAATTGGTTTATTCAACGTTTGTAGGAGGGAAAATAAAAACTTTTAAGATTTCTTGCATTTCACTGGTCTTGGGGGTTTTTCTTATCATTTTCACTCTCCAAAATGTCACTTTCACCATTTAGATTTTCATTGTTTTCCCCATCATTAATATCTAGATTAGACTAACTTTCGCCTCCTTACAACTCCTTTTTCGATTAAAAATTCAGAAATTTATAGAAGCAATTCGCGCAAAGTCAAAGATCTTCGCTTCTATTCAATCACTTGTAGAACGAGAAGGAAAGCAGATAAAAACATACGCGTTCTCGCGGCTAAAGAGATGTGGGGAAGGAAATACCGGCGCTAGCGAGATTTGGTAACTATGACGGGTCCAAACCCCCAGTGGGGACCCGGGCCAGTAAAATAAATAGGTCTGTTCATCAACAGGGGGTTAAACCCCCCCCCCAAAGATGGTTGCCGCCCATGGACTACATCATTCCTAGTGGTCCATGAGTGGCATCTTGTCTGATCTTTCCTTTTTCTACCCCACAGGGGTCTGGGGTTTATAAATGGGCCCTGTTCACTAACGGGGGGTGCAGCTCCCTCAGTGGTGGGTGCCACCCATGGACTGTGCGTCTTTCCCAGTGGTCTATGGGTGGCATCTAGTTACCTTTGATTTGTTTGGAGACGTGTGGCAGGCGCTGAAATGACCTACCTGTGTCGATAGATAAATGATATTAATGAGATGAGTGAGGGGGGGTCCCAGTGGCTCAGAGGTACGGTTTCGCCTCTGAAGCGAAAGTTACCGGGTTCAATACCCAGCAGCAACACTGTCGGGTATTTTTCTCCTTGAAACTTGGTGAAAACCTATATGCCACTCCCCTGATCCTATTCAGGTAGGTGGGATCAAAGAACCTAGTCCTGAGACGGACGATAAACTCAGAGCTCATGTGTGCATGTTACATTGCGCACATTAAAGAACCCTTGGCAGTTGAAAATCGATAAGAGTAGGCCTCAAGGCCGCTGTCTGGGCAAAATTAATTCCCACCACAAAGGTCACAGTGGGTTGATCACCTGCTTGGCTTAATATCTCCATCCACAGAAATCCAGCCTCATAGCGCTGGCCCTACACTGTAATGGTAAAAGGGAACTGGACAAGAAAGTATGAAAGAAAGATGCGTCCAAAGTGTGAGTACATGGCGCACTGGTGTGTTTAGGTGGACCCTGGTATGTCACATCCAGTCACGTTAGGGTGGAAGAATTGGACTTTTATTCCGTTTCATGATACTTCATTTTCACAAAGTATTTTGGCACAGAAATTAATGCCTTTCGCATAGCCCATGTCCTCACTATGATAGAGGAGTAGATTCTCTTTGTTATATATAGCCATGTATTTATTGTGTTTGTATAAAAATTGAGAGGTTAAAATTATTTGTTGAAAATGAAAGAAACAAAAAATTATGATATGCAAGATTTGTGTTATTCATTTGATGAGGTCATGTTAACATGAAGTAATATAAGTCCAGATGGTATACATGATTTTTTATTTAATTCTCTTCCAGTCTTTTCATAGTTGTTTATTTTAGTTCTTTTTCTCAAATGTCATTATTTTAGGTAAAGTGTTCCCTAAGCTACGACGTAAAGGAAGTCGTCTGTCTAGTGGGGGCAGCACCAGCAGTGGGGGTAGCGTTACCAGTACAGATGAAGACGAGGCTACAGATTACGTATTCCGTATAATTGCCACCTTTAAACATGACATGCTGAGTAAGTTTGAATTATATGGTGGCCTTGGGTAATTGAAGGATGCGTCAGGTGAGGTCTCCTCTCCTGTTGGTTCTAGTGTCTTAGAATCTCAGCAGGATAGGATTACTGTAAAACCTTGTTATAACGTCTCCCATTCAAATGTAATTCTTGCTTCCACCTGCTTTTCGGCTCAATATTGATCTGGTCACTCATAGTTTTTTTTATAACAACGTTCTCTTTATAACACCAACTTTTCTTTGGTCCCAGAGTTGGCAGTATGATCAGGTTTTACTGTAGTATCATTCATTCCTAAGTGTGCCAGGTAAAGTGTATGCCAGAATTATTGTAGAGAGACTAAGGGATAAAGTAGAGAATAATTGTTAGAATATCAAAGTGGATTTGGGCCTGGAAGAAGTATAAAATCACTTTATATCAGACCAGAAAGTTATAAATGTAGGTTTGTGGAAGTTAATGCCAGTTAATATAACAATGCTGTCCTTTGCAAATGACCTTGTAGTAGTAGGGAAAACAGCAGAAGATCTTGAATATAATATGCATATACTGAACAGAGAACTAACAAACAGGTATGACTATAAAACCATTAGCAAAGAGCCTAAAACCCATGAAATTTACCTAGATAAAGACTGGAACAGGTCAACATTTAGATGTAATGATTAACTATAACTGTAAACTTAAAGAGGAAATTAACTAAAGAATATGCAAAGCTACAAACGTTAACAGATAACTTGGAAATTAACAACTAAAACAAAAATGTCAATTACGATGCAGTATTCTATCCAACATTGTTATATGGTAGTGAATTCTGGACCTTAGATAGCAGAGATAAAATTAGACTGCAGCCTACAGAAACGAAATGTGTTTAAGATCAACAATAGGCAAAACAAAAAGAGACAAAATAAGAAATACCAGAATCAGAAGAAGTTAAAAACAGACAGTTTAGAGTTAAGAATAGAAAAAAAATCAATTAAGGTTTGGACATTTAAACCGGATGAACGATAAAAGTATTTGACTGTAAGCAACAGGAGACAGGCCAAGGAAAATTTGGAATGAAGATATTACAGATATTGTAGAAAGAGAGGATGTAAACAGGTTGCTCATTAATATATTTTGAGCTCAGAAACTTGTGACTACAATGATTTAAACGTGCTCGTAGTGATTTTTTAAAAACTTCAAATGATTCTTTATTGATTCCATTTCCATCAGCACCAGAAATGCTGGACCCTAAGGTATCCCACTCTCAGACACCACCAGAGAGGTCAGTGTGGCCAATCAATCGACATTTACCCCCCAGCCCTCTTGTACGTTCACCAGTGCAGACCTACGCCATGACCCAGAAGGAACAAAACAATACTTGCCTGTCTCAGGCCACTAGTGGGACAGCCCATAGGTACAAGGGTTATATGTACGTAGGTGTTGTAACCTTGTTGGTTTTAGTTTCATTTATTTTATTATTTTATTCAGTTATTTTATTTAGCCTTATTATCAATATTTTTTTTATTTTTTTTTTTAATTTCTATTTTTTTTTCTTGCATGTATTTACAAATGATTGCTTATTGTACATTACACAATTCTTTCAAATATTTGGAATTTTATTTTTTCAAGCTAGTTATTACGGTATAATATTTGTGTTTAATGTGATCACAAGTTGGTAGTTGTAGTTCTCAGTGTATGAATAATTTTTTGGTGGAATATGATTTTGTTTTTTGTTAAAGGGAAATTGCAGTTTGTAAATTGTTTTGAAATGAAAGAGGATTCTAAAATCAAGATAAAAAAGTCTTGAGACTGCCTTGCATTTGATTACATCTACATGAGGCTTATCCATTGAATTGGAAAACTATTGGCATGATATTCAGGGAACTGTAGATGACCAGATTAGACATTGATGGTTTCTTTATGTACATATTTTAAATGTTGTCCTCTTAGATTTTATCTCTTATGTTAAGGGTAGGGACGGAAGCTGATTTTTACCCCTGACAGTCAATTGAACCAATTTGGGTTTTTATTACATTTTTTGGTGCTTTGATGTGTCTGGAGTGCAGCTGTTTGTGTCAGGCTCTTTAAAAACATATATAGTGTGACGGAATTCATGGTTTTTGTATAGGTACTCATAACAAATTTAGTACATTTTATACATGCTTTACATGTGTAAATTATAAGGAAATGAGAGAAAAATGTCAGGCTCAGGAGGATTTGAGAGAGCATGGAACAATAGGGCATGGTACTGAACAGGGCAGGAATAATGAGTGAGTTTCATGAAAAAGAAAAGTTTTTCAAAATTGGCGGTGTTTTCCCACAATTCAAAATGTTTGTATTAAAAAAGTGTATCTACTTTTTAGATTATAATGGATTTGTCTCAAATTTGGTTCCCTTGTTCTTTACTCTACAAATTGAGATTTTTAAATATATATTTGGACTCATTTTTATTTTATTGTGCTGTTAAGTTCAAAATTTCACCAAAATCAGGCATTTTCAGAGAGGGGATTTTTTTAAAAGTTATTGTTATTTTTGGTAGGGCTGGTAAGTCATAGAAGTTATAGCACACTTCATCTCACGTCTGCACGACTATTAACCATGTACATGATTGTGAAGAAAGATTTGGAAGTTCATCACAGCTTTTTGTCTATCATCAGTCATAATTGATGTTGGTCTGTGTTGCATGACATTGAAAAGAATGAGCGTCTTTACTTTTATTTAATGATTAAATTGTTGTCATCAAAATGTTGATGTACTATAAGTATAAGAGGTGTAATGTAGCCTCTCATAGTTTTACTGGTGTTTGCTGTTTTATGGTTGTATACAAGCCTTTTTTTACTTGATTTAACACAATGACTACATTTATGTTTGCAAGTGATGCTGTTAAAAATATAACTAAGGTAGTGAATACCAAGACAAATGTCAAAACTGTTCAATAAGAATATAGATATTATACTGTAGGCACAATTCATTGTATAGATCTATCTCTGTGATAGCTTGTATTATTTGTATTGTTTGGAGCTGGCTAAACCAAAGATAGCATGAATCCTAATAAGGACAAAATGAGCTCCTTTTTAATATTTGTTTTTTTTTAAAATATGGCTTAATATTTTCTCATAAATCTCCAGGTCTGGTTGATTGTAAAGTCTCAGAATATCTCAGAAAATAAACACTTAATCAATCCATCAAGCAACATTAAAAAGAAATGTACCAATCACTTTAGTCCAAATTATTTTTTGCATCACTGTTTTATTGTCATTTTAAAAAACATTTACTTGGTGTACTCTCAATATTTTATGATAAATCTTTTTTGTCTGTGATGTTAACATTGGCATTTTTGTGTGGTCGTCACTTTATCTGATTGACAGTACCATTTATCCTCTGTAGGAATCATATCAAACTGTTGTGTGACACAATGACAAAGCAAATCATATCAAGAGCATTTTATGGATGTAAGTATACCATTTACCCAGTGATATTTTACAAGTTCATTAGAATCGTACATCTTGATTTAATGATGGTTAGTTCTATACTCAAATTTCACTTGCTAGTACTGCTAGCCATTTTTGTTTTTAGCTTCAAATGACTAGTTGAATTTCAACGGCTAGCCAACTATTCTTTGCCATGTAAATTGTTCTATATTCAAAGTTACGTCGTCAAAAGAAGATAAGATCATTCTAACATTATGGTCTCACAACTCGTGTGTTGATCTGCCCTCACTCACTCACACAATCCCAGGGCCATGGGGGTGCTGCAATGTTGAAGGAGGCAAAGCTCTCTCCTGTCCACTCGGCAATGTTGTCGACCCATTTCTTTCACTGCCTCCCTCTTCTTCTCCTGCCAAGGACAGTGTCTTGGAGGATTGTCTACACTAATGTAGATCTTCCCTGTTTTATAACAAAACCTTGATCTCCGCAAATTAATCAGATGTACTTGGTCTCTGTATAGGGCTGGCACATTGCCGACACCTGAAGACAGTCCGTACCCACTTGTCAGGCTTAGTCTACCACACACATGAGTCTGAGAATGCTCCAATCGATGCTGCCACAGGCTTGACGGAAGAGATCTGGAATCAACTTTGTAAAGATGGAGTGGTTAGTGCTTGAATTTAGTTCTATACTCAAATTTCACTTGCTAGTAATTTCTTTTTTTTTGTTTTTAAAAAATAAATACATAATGGTCTCTTTTTCTTTGAGAGAACATTTGTTGTTTTCAACTCTTCTGTTTGGGACAAGGCTTTTTAGATAGTTTGCCATTGTTTGTGTAAATTTTTCAATCACTTATAATTTAGATAAGATAACAAATAAATCAAGTTTTGTAACTTATTATTGTTTATCTCATTTTTATCTTCGATCTCTCAACTTTTCTGTCCTAAAATTGATATAATGAAATTTGAGTCTTATCAGAGTTTCTCAAAGATTTGTAAGAAAGTTGTTTGCTTTCTTTTCTCCCTTGTTGACAGGTGACCAAGTCTGAGGAAGTTTACCGCTTGGTCTATTATGGAGGAGTTGCAGCAGAATTGCGTGCTGAGGTAAACCATTTTATCCTACTATTCTGTGTGGTTTTATGAAATTCTTATAGGAATTGTCAATTTCATGAAATGTTCAACAGTTTTTTCCCTGACAAAGAACTTTTTTTGTTTGTTGTTGTTGTCTATCTAGGTATAGGCTGTTGTCATTAAAACTTTTAAAAAAATTATTAAATGGTAAACTCCTGCTGTCTGTCGTAGCTCCTCTGCCACTTTACCTCTTTTATCATTGATACTAATGAATTATGTATGTCTCAGTGGTCATGCCGCTTGACTTCAGAATACGGGGGACCGGGTCTTTTCATGGCTCTGCCCCGGAGATTCACTTGGAATCTTCTCTAGTTCTTTAAATCCGCCTTTGATATAACTTTTATGTATTAAAACGGGTGTAAAACTTTTTATTTTATATCTCAGGTGTGGCCCTATCTGCTTGGACACTACAAGTTTGGAAGTACACCCGAAGAAAGAGAGAGTTTGAAGCAGGCAGCCTACACAGAGTATGAGAAGGTGATGTCTGAATGGCTGGCTGTGGAGGCCATCATTAGACAGAGGGATAAGGAAGCTGTGGCTGCCAATCTGGCTAAATTGTCGCAAGAAAGCAATGACGGAATCATCCCCCTTGTTAGAAAGGACTCCAGTCTCAGCAATGAGGTATGTGTCGTGTTCAAAGGAAAAAAAATGAATGCTCTATTTTGAAATAAAGATTTACAAAGCGAAAAGACAATAAGTGGGGTCCCAGTGGCGCAGAGGTACGGTTCTCACCTCTGAAGTGAAAGGTACTATGTTCGATTCCCGGCAGCGACACTGTCCAGTATTTTTCTCCTTGAAACTCGGTAAAACCTATATGTCACTCCCCTGAACCTATTCAGGTAGGTGGGGTCAAAGAACCTAGTCCTATTGGAGACGGACGATAAACTCGAAGGTCTCGTGTGCACGTTGAGCACGTTAAAGAACCCTTTAAAAATCGAAAAGAGTTGGCCACAAGGCCACTATCCGGGCAAAATTAATTCCTACCACAAAGGCCACAGTGGGTTGATCATCTGATTGGCTTAATATCTTGATCCAGAGAAATCCAGCCTCATAGTGCTGGCCCTACTCTGTAATAGTAAAAGGGAACTGGATAAGAAAGAAAGAAAGACACTAAATCTGTACCTGGAAATTCAAGAGCTCTATTTTATGGAGAGTGACGTAATTTTTTTCCAATTTTTTTTTTCAAGCCAATTTACACAGAAAAATTGCAAATAGAAAAACTCTTCCCCTTCTGAATGTGTTAAGATGTAGACACATTATTACTGACACACTGACTGCCCTGTTTATGTCCGGACAATACCAACGTGAGGAAAAGTACAAAAATAGAAAATGTTTTGATTTCATCATTGAAATGATGACAGGGTCATTATCAAGGGACACATGGCTGCACATATTGTTATTCACAACAGTTAACAAATACAATGGTAGATGATTTGATATTATCATTAGTCATTGATTTGCTTCAATGCATGTGGGAAATGTAACAGTTGTATTTTTTTTTTTTTATTTAAAATAATTTTTTAAACCAATGAATTTGCCTTAGTTTAAACGGCACTAAAGGAAAATTTGCCCTATCTTGATGGAAAATTTCATAGACCTGTGTCATCTAATATAGTCTTGAGACTGAACCAAATTGCTCTTTTCAAATGTATCTCCAATCTTATCAATTTACCATTTACATTGCTTTTCTTTAATTATTTTCAATTATTTTAACAACATGAATTTCTTCAATTATTTTAACTGCAATGCCAGCTCTCTGTTCTGTCACAAATGGTGCAGACTGCCACATGTGGCAAAACAAAGAGCTGAAAAAGCTATGGATCCAAGGATTTCAGATAAGCAGGTGGTCAGTCTACTGTGCCCATCATCCTTTACTGGCACCATGAACAATATACACTGAACAGTATTAATCATAAAATAGGCCAATAAACAAATTATTGTTGTCCCTGTGGTCACCTCCTCAGCCGTAGTAATAAGTGGGAGAATTTGCCCCTGTGGGCTATAGAAACTGGGCTGATCACCTGCTTGCCTTATCTATCTGATCCAGCCCTAGGTTCAGCAACGCTGGATGGGGAGCTGGCCACAACACTGCATAGTGGTATTACGCTGTATGGATAACAAAACAGAATAGGGTAACCATTGTCCTCCACCCCTGTCAAGGTATAGGCCAGGGACCAATTATTTCCATCTCTGCCTGTCACTCCATGAGTGGCTGCTTTTCTTCATTTTCAGGCCCACACTCCACTTTAACGATTGCTTGGTAAATGTATGATTATAATTGATAATACATGCTATTAATTTGTGTCAACAGGTTTTTGTATCATTTGAATCAGAGGAATTCTCTCGTCCTGAAACGGTGTTGGAGGAGAGCTCCACTGCTCACACCACACCAACATCTGACCGTAAGACCAGCATGGAACTCTCCATCACTTCAGTCACCACAGACAAGGCAGTAGGTTCCGATGCTCCCTCACGACAACTCAACCGGGAAGACTCCATTCAGGAGAGCCCTGACGATGGCATAGCCGACACCACAGCCAGGGGAGGTTCTACTACTACTGATACTGATGTCAGGTATTCTCATTTTGTACATCATCAACATCTAAAAAAGAAATAATAATGGTTTATATCCTTTAGAGCCTTGAGCTCTTGAGGGCTGGTGATTAAACCTAGTTTCAGTTGTGGGAAATGTACATTTTGTCTCTTTCTGGATAAGATGCTGGTCTATTGCAGTTTACTTTCCCAAATTTCAGTTGAGAATAGGTACCCTATTCTACACCTGGATCAAGTAAGATAATCGGAGTGAAGCTTCCTGCCCAAAGGAGATAGTGGTCCTCAAACCCTTAACCCTCACCTTGGAAATTTGCTTGGTCACCTCTAACCTCTCTCCCTTCGAAAATTTAAGGAGTTTTGTTGTAGTCAGTAACTATCCCAATACTTTTATTATACTCAGTGACCAGTTATGTTAATAAAGGCAACAGTCTTCGGAAACCGAATGAGAACAAATAGATGGATGACAAAATCTTTCTTTTTTTAAAAAGATGTAGGTGTAAAACTTTGAATGATATGACAACAAAAACTGCTCTTTTCAATTTAAACATCATCTTATATTATATTCAAATGTTGTCCATGGGAAAACCAAACTAAAAATATTGGTCTACTGTTCTTACCCTACTTATCTACTCATTTTGTCATGTGGTTTCTCAGATCAAAGACAGACTCTGTGGGTGATTCTGGTGTCTTAACCCCCTTGACACCACGATCTCTGCCAACAGATGTCACTGACCGTCTCTCCATGACAGCAAAACTCTCTGTAGATAGCGCTGTTGTAGATGAAGAATCCATCTCTTCCTCTTGTTCTCGTATCAGGACTGGTCTGGACAAGGAGCGAGAGTGGGAGGACGAGGATACAGCTCTTCCATCTCGTAATACGAAAGGGAATTTGGAAGTCAAGATGGGACAGGACTTGGGTAAGAATTCATGTGTCTACTTGTCCATGTGTGTGTATATGTGTGTGTGTGTGTGTGTTCTAATGTTTGAAGTGTAACGCCCTTTTTAATACATAAAGGTCATATCAAAGGCGGTTCAACAGAACTTGAGAACTCTGAAAGGTCCAGAGAAAAAAATCTGCACCAGGCAGGACTTGAATCCTGGTCCTCTGCATCCAAAGTCTAGTGGCTTGACCACTGAGCTAGGGACGCCCCAGTGTATGTGTGTGTGGGAGAGAGAGAAAGAGACAGAGAGAGAGAGAGAGAGAGATGAGGCAGGACAAGAATTGTGGTCTAAGAGGCATGAAGGGAGAAATACATGGGAAAAGCATGGATGTGGTATGAAAAGCTTCTCATGAGAAAGTAAAATGAGTTCTAAAGATTAATATTGACACTCAAGTTCCTTTTACTTTTTGTTATGAGAAATTCCTCTCCTCTATATCATCTTCAGATGTCAGTAAACACTTGTCTGCCAGTAAAGAAAGCCTGCTCTCTCCTGCTTCCCCTGCTTCAAATGGCGGCACGTATTCAGTAAGTTATCATGATGTTCTTATTTCCTCATACTAAATAAATATTCTATGCATCAGCTTGTTTTTTGGACTGTACCTCATTAGTGCTGCAAAGCAGTGTTCAGTCATGAATCGCACAGAAGGTGCTGGTGTTTGTAGATGCAGAGCTGAGCACAAAGAATTTCAGACAAGCAAATAATTGGCTCACTGTCTTTATCTCACTTGCGATGGGTACCGCACACCCTGCGGGCGCCATTTTTATGATGAAATGACGGGTTACTCGGCGATGCGTGATTAACTTTAGTCACTGATAACCCCTACCCAAAGTGGCAATTGGTGTATATCTGTAGCCGATCATATTCTTCGTCTACTTTCCGATCCATGTTTTGATTAAACTGGAAGTCTTATTTTTATAAATTAAAAAGTAGGACTGGGTCTCGTGACGAAAATCAAGCCTTGCTAGTCCTTTCGTTTTCTGTTTATCTGTTTGAACGAATATATGACTAACTCTACGATGTCCCTTGACAGAAATGTGTTTGATATGTTTGGGGAGGAGTCCAATGGAGGGTTACAATTCAGATTTATTTTTTATTTGCATGATTTAAGTGCGTGAATAAGGTGATAGGAGTGAAAAAAAATTCTGCAAGACTGAAAATTTTGCCCATATTTAAAAATTCATATTTTGAAAAGTTACACAGATAGATTCCTTCTGTAAACTTTAAAAATAAGATTTATTTATCATTAATCATTTGTGAAACTTTCACTAGCATTGCTTGGTAACTTTTTAAAAAGAATTTTTTTGAAATGTACCCAAAAAAAATCCGTCCTGAGGGGTTGTATGGCTAAAGATAGCTCTGTCTCAAGTGAGTTATAACTGTTTATTGACACCACTAAAAATACACTGAGCAATAGTGCCCTTGTGGCGACACCCCAGCCAAAGATCATCTACAATAAGATATTCAACTCGCTGTATTTCACTATATACTGAGTGAGGATATTTTAAGAGTAGTTTCCCTTGCACCTTGTGTGATAGTTGTGCCAAAGCGTGCACCAAATAGAACGCATTTTATGATTTTGGTGTGATATTTTTTTAGTTCACATAATTTTATTCTATTGTATCGAGTATTGGATGTTACCAAAACAATAAGAGAATTCTGAGAGCACACGATAATAAAGGGACATCACTCTCATTTGTCATCGGTAAAAGTAATTGAGTTTATGATGTAGATGATCTTTGCCCCAGCTATGTAGATAACATAAAAACGGGAAAACCATGTCACTTTGGACATTGCACTAGATACAATTTTTCACGCACTAGCTATTCCTTTGTTGTATACTGTTAGAGATTTCAGGCAGAGCCTTGACAATGTTGTCTTGTGGCTAAGTCCTAATGTTTCATCATTTCATTTTTTTAGATATAAATGTTTTAAAATGTTTCAGGCTGAACTGTTGGATAGTGTTGCGCTGAATCTTCACCGGATTGACAAAGATGTTCAAAGATGTGACCGCAACTACCATTATTTCACACCTGATAATCTGGAGAAACTTCGCAATGTCATATGCACGTAAGAATTTGTTCAAGGAAAGAAAAAACAGCTCTTTTTGAGGCCACCATGCGTCTGTAGGACTTTAAGTAATTTTAGACTGCAGAAACTTTGGTTCTTCTCTTCTAACAAACAAATTGCTATATAAATGATTTTTTGTCTGTCTTGATTTGAGCTTGGAATTACTATTTAAGCACAGTTTTTATGGCAATGAGACATTTCTATTCACTCTTTTACTTTGTACAGGTATGTGTGGCAACATTTAGATGTTGGCTATGTGCAGGGTATGTGTGACCTGGTGGCTCCTCTCCTTGTCATCTTCGACAATGGTAAGTCTCTCCTTTAGACAGACGTTTGTTGATGATCAGATTGTCCCGTGAAACAAACACTTTGAGGACATTTTATTATGAATGGATCATAATCACGTGGCAAGAAACTCTTACGGTGGCAAGCTTGACACATTTTGCATGACAAATCCATGATGTAAAATTTGGTCTTATTATGCCATGCATTTTGACGTCACTCCAACTTTCGTCAAATTTCTCCACACACTCTCATGTTTTTGTCATGCAAACATGTCAAATCTCATGCTTGCATGTGAGTGGCCACCATTATGGTGAAAAAAAGTATGTCCTTAAGAGCCTTTAAGCCTTTAACCCGATTTTGGTAGCTTGAAGCAGACAAGTGACAATTTGTCACTTTCTGCATAGGACACTGGTCTATCTCAGAATACTTACCCTATACTCGCTTATGGAGAACAACAACAAAAGTCTTCAGAGAAAAAAACCCTCTCAGATAAGTGTTTCGGCCCTTACCTTCTTACATTCTAAGGGGGTCAGACCACTTCTGGTTCATGACTCCCAGATGCCTTTCTGTGCTTGTTTTTAAGTTATTTTATTGGTGCTCACATCGTTTAGATGGTAGTTGTTTGTCTTCTCTGTTGCGCTAGCGACACTGGACTCCTTTGTGATGCAGTAGCAGAGCACTCACCCAAATTTTGAACTAAAGAAGTTTGCCATGAAAAAGCCGTGGAAAAAATGTGGAATGATATTTAGAAAGGGGTGCCCTTTTGACATGGAACTAGTCCTGATATACGGATGGAAAACGTGGATCATTACAAACCAAACACAAAGATACTTTGAAGCTGGAGAAATGTTGTTCATGACGATTTTTTTCTTCTTTCCTTCTATTATCTTGTGTTTATATGCAGCAGTCTTCTGTTATACTGACTAGAGTTGGCATGCTTGTTAATTAATTGCAATCAAGTGAACCACAATTTGGGTTTAATTGCAGGTTTTCACCAAGAATTAAATTAATTCCATGGAAAGAAATCACTTGTTACTTGCAACTGTTTGCTGCTTAATCAGAAGAAGACTAATTTACACCGTTATTTGTCTCTTTTTCCATAGAATCATTGGCTTTTAGCTGTTTTTGTCAATTGATGAAGAGAATGAGCTGCAACTTTCCCCATGGAGGTGCCATGGACCAGCATTTTGCCAACATGCGTTCTCTTATTCAGGTAAGTGGGGGGCACTGATTGCTAATGTCAAGTTTATTTGAGGGTGTCTGTGGCTGGTGATAATAACATATTTACATCTGAATGGGAAGATTGTCATTTGAATGCTGGTTTAGGAGAATTTCCACTTAACCTTTATGCAGTGGAGAATCACATGTGTAAACTTCAAGTTCAAGCTCTTTTGGAGTTGAGCACTTGAAATATCATTGTTGTGTTGGAAAAATCACAAAAGTTATCATTGAAACGTTGATAAAGTTTGTTTTATTTTAAGGTTTTCTTACCATCAGTTTTATGAGTATTTTTTGCTTATGGTGAGTGTTTGGGTGCTCCAGTGAAGATATTGGGTATTTCTAAAAATTTTTGCTTTTTCAACCTGTTGTCATTGCTCTGTATGACCACAATCACTTGATTACACTTCCATTGAAACCAGATAATGATTTCTAGTGCATATAAAATTAACTTTGTTTAGTATACAGCTGTGTATGTTTTAATTTTTTTTTCTTTGATTCCTTTTTACAACTCAGCTATTACCCTACTTTCTACGGTGAACATCGTCAACATTTAACTTTTGTTGTTATAATGAAATGTGGTAATTTATAATAATATTATGTACTATATTTCACTATTTTGGTTCTTATTGTATGATGATGTTGTTTGTACAGATTTTGGACTCTGAGTTGTTTGAGCATATGCATCAGCATGGGGATTACACTCATTTCTACTTTTGCTACCGTTGGTTCCTTTTGGACTTCAAGAGAGGTAAATTGTTGCCACCAAATCTAACAACTATAAAATGAATAGCTCAATGCTCTGGCAGTTTTTAAAGCTTATTTAACTTTCTTTGCCATTAGATCATTTTTGATACAATCAGAAAATATTTGTCAAAGATAAAGACAACGTCAGGTATTTTTCTCCTTGACACTCTGTGAAAACCTATATGCCACTCCCCAGATCCTATTTAGGTAGGTGGGATCAAAGAACCTAGTCTTATCGTAGACAGACAATAAACTCAGAGGTCATGTGTGCACGTTGCGTATGTTAAAAAGAACCCTTGGCAGTTAAAAATCGATAAGAGTAGACCACAAGGCCACTGTCCTGGCAAAATTAATCCCTACCACAAAGGTCACAGTGGGTTGATCACTTGCTTGGCTTAAGATCTTGATCCAGAGAAACCCAGTCTCATAGTGCTGGCCCTACACTGGTGGTAAAAGAGAATTGGATAAGAAAGAAAGATAAGAAGAAGAAGACATTGATAACTTTTAGGAAACATCATTCTATAATTAGACTCTCTCCTTAGTGACCCACCTTGTTGTGGTGGAGAGGCTTGAGTGCTCTAATGACTTTCAGGGCTATACCAAACAGGTACAGCCATATTGGGAAGGCCTTAAATGAAGATCCAGACCAAGAGGTTATAGGGCCTGGTAAGAGGCCCTGAGGTGGCAGCCCCACCACTTATGTAGGACACAGTGGGGTAATCTCCTACTTGCCTGAATCAAATGGATTCAAAGAAATAGGTGTATGCCCGACTTAAGAATTGATTACACGGTGATGACTCATGCATGGAAAAGGACTATGAACATGGGAACATGGAATACTAGATCCATCAAATAATAAAGAAGAGAGGATCTAGGCTTGTAGAGGCAAAGAGGATGTCCCTGAATAGGGATCAGTGGCGAAAGTTTGTATCACGCATAAACCTTACACCGAAAGGTACTAAAAAGGTTATTGATAAAGAAAGAAGAGACGAGGTGGCGTAATGATTAAGACATCAGACTTCAGACGCTTTTTTTTTTCCTGGGCAAGAAACTTGACTCAAATTGCCTCACTCGACCCTGGTGTAGACATGGGTACCAATTCTCATCGGAGCATTGGTAAAGTAATTTGTCTTAGACCAACTTCTTATTCTGAAAATGACGACCACTTCACGCTACCAAAACCAGGTTAAGTACTGGCCCCACGTGCCCTAAAGACTCTTACATGGACACATTTTTCAGATTTCTTTGTAAGTTGTAACGTGCTTTTTTCCAACTATAAAAATTACTAATCATGGAGTCATATTTCCAAATGTAATGGAAGGATATGACTTTTTTATGTTTCCAAAATATTCTAAAGCATTGTCATTTTCATCTCTCCACCAGAACTGGTGTACAGTGATATCTTCTCTGTGTGGGAGACAATATGGGCAGCTCGTCACAAGTCTTCTAGTCACTTTGTCCTCTTTATTGCTTTAGCCCTAGTTCAGGTGTACCGTGACATCATCTTGGATAACAACATGGACTTCACAGATATCATCAAATTCTTCAATGGTATGTTGGTGTAACACAGTAAAATTCTTTTATTCTCTTCTTTAAGTTTTTTCTTGTTGACCCTCACATTGCCACTGCTTTGAGTTTTGAGCCCTTATTGCAAGGCCTTAACATGTATTCCTTGTCCACATATTCCTCATCCTCACGGATTTCTCGTCCTAAAGTCCATGTCCATTTTTTGTTTTCCCTGAAAGAACGAGGAATATGATTTCTTGCTTAAATCAAAACCCTTGATAAACAAACCACCAATTTGCTTTCATTTCAGAAATGGCGGAGCATCACAATGCTAAACAAGTATTGAAGATTGCCAGGGAACTGGTCCTCAGACTGCAGACTCTTATTGACAACAAGTAGGGATGTGGGACAGAAGGGAGTTTCAAAGGGACTGTACAGCCAAGAGATTAAAGTACCAGGAGATGAATAAATAAGACGTGTGGATCATAGACTGGTTCTTGGTTGTGGAGTACAATACTTGGCAGCTGTGGATGGAATTCTCATGGGAATAAGTGTGGTGTTGTACAGACTGATGTCTGGTGACGGTGATAATATGGGGAGATGAGGAAAGTATGGATAGTGAAGAGAGTTTGTGTGTTTGTGTGTATGCATGTGTGTGGACAAAAAGGGAAAGAATAATAATAATGACAACAGTTATGACTGAAAAATGGTTTGAATTCAGTCCACACATGATGAAGAATAGGCAAAAAAGTTAAGATGATATGAAAATAAAATGGCAAACAGGCAAGGGAAATAATGGTGTAAATAATTGTAAATATTGACTACAGGAAATATAAAATTGAAAGTTGTCTCTATGCTTGTTTTGAATATGAAAAGTTCTGTGTTGTAAATCTAATGTTTAGTGACCTGCATTTTGTGATCTTGTGCTGTGATGAAATTATCTGCAATACTATAACAACCACTTCTATCATTATCAAAATATTTATTGCATTTATAGTCATGAGACTACATTGTCATGTTGTGCTGATTTGTCAACATTTTGTTCTTGTTAATATTGATTTGACAAAAGTATTCTCTATGATATAATGACTATCAGGGTTTTGTTCAGGGTGTATCAAATCACTTTCATATTGATGTACAGTACATACAATCATAATTCTACTTGACTAAACTATACATTTTGTCTAAATATTATTTAACATTAATTGTTATAGAAGGCCTCAGGATTAAGGAATTAAAAGGCTGTGAAGGGAATACAGGCATTTCTTTTTTTAACAAAAATACTATTACTATATTGTATTGGCCAAACCTTCTCAGATCTCTGGTGTATTACAGTTTACTGCTTGAGACCTAAGCCTAACCCTTTCCTGGCAGCAGGGTCCAGTTTAAACCATATATTTAATTATCTGACAGTTACATTATGCAAATGCTTACTGGAGGAGTCACATAGTCGTCATACTTAAGTCAAGGCTTGTTGTTATGATTAAAATCAAATATCAAATATTGATTAATATATTCTACTAAAACGCCAACTGAACTAACTATATGACTTTGTAAATCACATGGCCATTAAAGGGTTTGATACTATGTGCCAAATCCAACTTAATGCCTGAAGAGTAGTTTTATTTTGAAAAGCCAAAAGCCAACATGTTACGTAGATTTATCTGAAAAGTCACTCAAGTCAATTGCCCATCATTAATTGAGTGTTATCATGATTTTTTTCTTCTGAATTCCATTGAGTGTAGAAGGGTAATTGTATCCAATCCTGTGGGCGTAATGCTCAATGCTAAACAAGACTACTACAGTTTGCTGTTGATGTATTATGTGTAGTAGAATGGCTCATGCCAATGTAACCTATTGAATTGTCTGCTTATCTGTACTTAGTGAATAAAGTTTGTACTTAATCATATCATGAAATTGCATATTTTCTATAATGTTGTGGTCTCACCGTCTTCATTGAAGGTTCCAATCGTAAGAAAACACTCTAGTCATTTTTTTACTAGGGATATGTTGAGATTATTACGGATTGTTAAGGACTGATACATAGAAAAACAGTTTGTCATGATGGTTCATTGATGTAAGTTTCTTCACGTAGATATATCCAACAAGAAGAGTATTACTCGCTATCTAATGAAGATTAAAATTCTAGTTATGAACGAGGCAGTGGATGTTTCAGGACCATTTTAAGTCTCTTAATTTAAATCCTTTGAGTTCATTATTTTAATTTCAGTCAAGAACTGGTGACTCTTTAAATAACCGAGGATCTGAATTTGGAATCTCTGCTTAGTATCATTCCAGCAATTTGCATTCCGCTCAGTTTTATTTTTATTTTGCTACGCATTATTTCAACTACTCATTTTTTACACTACAAGTTCATTCCAGTCTGGGTTTTAATGCTTGATTAAATTTTTGGTGCTCTTATTTATGGACATTTTATCATTCGTTTTTTATGTCCAGGTAATTTAGGGCAATACAGTGGAAACTAATTTACGGTGAGGGGGGGGGTGGGGGGTC
>JARBEQ010290312.1:4058-17688 GCA_030265355.1 Tritonia tetraquetra
CAATACTTTGAATTCACTTTCAGTATTTTCTTTGCACTGGTTAACACTAGCCAACTCTTCTTGCAATACTTTGAATTCACTTTCAGTATTTTCTTTACACTGGTTAACACTAGCCAACTCTTCTTGCAATACTCGGATTTTACTCTCAGAATTTTCTTTGCACTGATTGACACTAGCCAACTCTTCTTGCAATACTCTGATTTCAATTTCATTATTTTCTTTGCACTGATTGAAGCTATCTTCAAACTCTGATTTAAGGTGCTCTATGTCCACATGGAGTTTTGCTATTGTCTCTTTCTTCTCCTCCAAAGCCAAATCATTGTTTTCCAATTCTAATTTTGACAAATTTGTATCATAGTAACTTAATTGATCAGTCATTACTTCCTTATTACAGAGCTCAATGTTCATTTGATGGGAACTGTCTTTATCAATAAAAGCCAACTGATTTTCCAAGACCTCAATCTGAGCCACCATGTCCTCTTTATCACTAAGGTATTTCTCTTCATTTTCTTTTCTAGATTTGGATTCTGTTTCCAGCTCTAGCCGTAAAAATTCATTTTCTTTCTCTAATTCACTTTTCTGCTTGACAAAAGCCTCCCTATATAGCACCATATTTTCAGCTAAACTTAGCAGTTCAGACTCTAAAGCTACATTGTCAGCTAACAAATCATCTAGCTCATCGTCATCTAGTTTGTCATAGTCTGCCTCCCACTTCCACCGAGCAGGACTAAACTTCTTGGCAGTATCTTCTTTATCGTCTGGATCATTTTGACCCTCCTGCGGTAACAACCCACTTTCCTCTGATGCTAAATGATCACCCCCGAGCCCAAAACTTTTAACAACACACTGGCATAACCTTCGGTACCGATGTCTCACCTCTTGACAATCTTGTCTCAAGCAGCGGCTGTCAAACACCTCCCACACGCTTTGGTGTCCAATCTCAATCTCTGAGGCATCCGTTTCCATGGCGATGGTGTTGGTCAGCTCCCACTCCAAGGGCAAATCTTGACTGGACTGCTGCGAGATGTCCTCAAGCTCTTCCAGGAATCTTTCCGCAGCAGCTGAACTAGTCTCGCTAATCTCTGTGCGGCTACTGTCAGCATCTGTGTCCAAACCATCTGCCCTCTTCATTTTGGCTTCCTGCAAGGGATCGGTATTGGTAGGAGTGACGAGATCATCGTGGGGCGATGAAGGGTTGTCTCTTTCCCTTTGCATAGCCTGGAGCTCATGCTGTACACGACTGTGAAGTCCTCTGTTTTGGGACATTTCAATCTGCTTAAGTAGGACATCACGTACCTCTGCAAGCTCCTGGTATAAAAAGAAAACAAAAACAAAAACATATCAGTAGTTATATTCCAAAAATAATGTCAACAACAATGTAGTCTCTGTCAGCAGACAAATAAACCACACAGTATATCATCCTTATTCAATAGATATTATGTTCCTTTTCTTCTCCTTTTCAACTCATTCTAATCTGGAAACTTCCTTTTCACAAGTAATGAACTTGTTCCCCTTTTATTGACTTTAAAATGAGAAGAATATGTTCTCATCAGTATCAGAAAACACTAACTTTGTAACAATTAATAAATTCTTTTAAAGAAAATGTATAGATATAGGTTCAAAAGCTGCATACATTATTATCAGTTAACATCATTAATAATGAATTTTTTATTACAAAAACTCGAAATAACAGCCATCATCCCCATTAGTGATTTTTGTTTGTCTTAAGCATAACCTATAATAGCATAGTAGTAGTAGTATAGAAATCTTGATATAGAATGTTAATGAGTTCTTTCAAACCTGATTTTCTTTGCTCAGCTGCTCCACCACATCGCCCAGCTCCTCACTTTCATCCTCAATGGTTGGCAACCCATCCTCCTCTTGGCCAGTCGTGGTGTGAGTGTGACCCACGTCACTCTTCTGTTGTGGTCGCTTTGAACCCTGTTGGTAATGACGTAACTGCTTCTGGAGCTTCTTGTCAAAGTCTTTGTTCAATTTTTGCAGAGCCTTGGCAAATTTTCTTTCCCAGTCATTTCTGATGGATTTTTCCTTTTGAGCAAAGTGTTGCTCCATCTCTTTCTGCAAGCTCTCTTGCTTACTCTCATACTCACACATAATATCCATTTGTTGTTTTCGTAACTTGAATACATACTGTTCTTCTAAATCATCCTTCAGTTGCTCTAAGTGTTGCTCCAGCTCATTAGCATTTTGTTTTTGCTCATCTGTATTAATAACACCTGGGCTCTTGCCCAATAAAGGAGAGACTGTTTCATTTTCCTGACCTTCAACCCATCGTTGCTGAAACATTTTGTCACCACCCTCTTTTTCATCTCCAACACTGGGAAAATCTGGTGCATTTTTAGTAGTGGGAGACAAACCAACTGACAGTTCAATGGGCCAGCCAGCACCAGTTTCTTCTGTGATTTCTACAAAGAACTGATCTGTGACTTCAGGCTGAAACCCTTCAATCACTACACCCTCCTGAATGGGATGTATATTGGACTTCATTCTACCAAAATCCTCTGCCGCCTTTTCAATTACCATCTCTGGTTGAAATCTATCTGTCTCTTCAGCAACAAAATCCGGCTCTTCATCACAGGATTGTACTGCATAAACATTTTCCAATTTCACAGCAGATAATGGCTTTTCGTGTGTTTCTGAAACAAAACCTTGGATGAGTGAAACCTCCTCAGCTGTTGGGGAGAATGGCTCTCCTTCTCTGAGGTCTTTTTTAGTTGGTGTTGATGTGACTAGAGTCATCTGTGAAGGAATGACCATCTCTTCATTTCTTGGTTCTTGTAAGGGAGGACAAATGTCTTCAACGCCAGATAGCAGTCGAACCTTCTTTTCCAGGCTTTTTTGTCCCAACAAACGACGTTTTAGGATGAGGTTTTCATCAGTCAAGACAGTCATCTGCTTTTTCGTTTCTTCAAGTCTTGAGCTTAATGTACGAGGGTTGTCTGTGTCTGCATGTTGATCTCTCATCTCCTTATCCAATTCAGCGTTTAACTCAAAGGTGTTCAATCTGCTTTTGAGATGCCTATTTTCAGCATTCAATTCATCGATTCTGCTTTCGTATTCCTTTCTCAGGGATTCATCTGAAGACTTGCTGTTGGATTTCAGAGTTCTCAATTGCTCTTTCAAATCCAGAACATCTGAGTTGAGTTCACTCTCCTTTTCGGCTGCTTTCTTCAAAATGGATTTTACTTCCTCTTCCCTTGCTGACGACTGCTCTTTGAGGAGAGAAATGTCATCCTCAAGAATGGAACACTTAATTTGCAGGTCTCTGCGTAGATTCTCTAAATCTTCTATTTTACCTTCCAATATTCTTGTTTCGCCTACAAAGTCTCCCTCCACCCCAAGCATTGATTTCCTCATCCTGCCCATGTCAGACGTCATGATGCTACATCTGTCTTCCAGGTCAAAAACTTGATGTTCATAGCGTTTCTCTAAAGCTTTCACTTCCTGCTCATGGTCTTTCTTCATTTCTTCTTGATGCATTTTCAACCGAGACAAGTCAGAGTCACTGCGACGTTTTCTCTCATCCATTTCAGACATCAAATTTTCAAAGCTTAGCTCCATTTCATTTCTCTCTTGCTTCATATTTTCAGCCTGATCATTCAAATTCTTTTGGAGGTCTGCCACAGATTTCTCAAGTGTGAAACAGTTTTCCATCAGCTCCGATGTCTGTAATTCATGCAAAGATTTCAAATCTTTCACCTCCTTCTCATGGTCACAAGTTATTTTAGAAATAACATCATTAACTTTCATTGTTTCAGACTGTGCTGCTTGCAAACTCAACTCAAATTCAGACATTTGCTGTTCATAGTAATCTTTCATTGCACTCAGTTTCGTCTGCTCCTCTTCTACTTCTTTCTCTACCTGGCTCTTCTCTCTCTCCACTGCCACCAGCTTGTCTTCCATCTGAGCCAGTTGCTGGACATACAGTTCTTTCATCTCATCCTGACTTTGATGTCGGTTTCTGGACTCTTCTGCAATCTGACTCCTCCAACGATTAAATTCAGACTCCTGAGATGTTGATCTCTGTTGCATTTCTTCCAAACAAGCATCAAAATTATTTTTCAGCATTTCTTTGTCCTGGCTACTGGCTTGTAAAGCAGATTTCATCATTTCTACTTCATTGACTAGACTGTGGTTCTGACTCTCCTTTAGCTGAATGTCGGTTTTTAAGTCATCGCACTCCTTGAGCATAATGCTATTGTCTTGTTTCAAATCCACTATTTCTTTCTCCTTTGCCTTCATGTCCTCCTCTGCCTTTGCTAAGTTCTCGTGGAGTTCCATGCTGGTCACTGTGGAGTGCGTGATATCTTTTTCTTGTTTATCTACCAGTTCTTTCAATTCCACTACCTCCAATTCCAAACTCCTTTCCTTGGAGGTCAAATCCTCAACTCTGGCATCCAGTTGCCTGTTGTTCTCCGTCATATCTCTCAACATATGTTCTTTTTCATTTAAGTCTGTACTAATCTGAGATAGTTCTGTAGTTTTTTCTTCCCACAAAGCACTCTGTTGAACCAACAATTCCTCCTTGTTATCTAAGTCTTGAGAAAGAGAGGATAACAACCCCTCCAACCTTCGACAATTTGCCCGGTCCCCAGTCACCTCTTTAGTAAGCTGTTCTACATTATCTCGTTCCATGGACAAAACGTTTTCTTTCTCATTACAGATAGCTTCTAAATCACTCAATTGTGAAGTCAACTGTATATTTTCTGCAGTCATCTCATTTGCATTCGATTCCATCTTCCCCAATTTATCTTCCAGACTTTCCCTTTGTGAATTCAAGTCATCTCTTTGGGCAGAAATTTCATCAACAAGAGTGTTTCTATTTTTCAATTCTTCCAAAACAGATTCTTTGTCTTTGGTAGTTACTTCTAAATCCGCTTGTAAAGTCTTGATGTTTTCCCTTGCATTTTTCAGATCTTCTTGTAACAATTCTATGTCCTGTAAGCTTTTGGCCAAGTCCTCATCCTTCTGGGTGGTTTCAGACACTTTCTCTCCCAATGCAGTACCACTCGTCACTAAAGCCTCTTCTTTCATCTGTAGATCCTGACACAAAGATGACAAAGCCCCTTGCAATCGAATGTACTCTCGTTGTTGTTTGTCTAACGAGTTCTCTAATTCCTCTCTCGCAGCTTGCTCCTGAGACAAAAGATTATCTTTTTCCAAACATTTAGATTCCAACTGAGGAATTATCAATTTCAAATCATTGGTTTCTGTCATCAGATCGTTGGAATAACCCTGAGTCTCGTCTATTTGAGCCTGTAAGTTTTCTATTTGTGACACTAAAGCTTTTTCTTTATCATAAAGCTGTTGGTTGTCATTCTCCAATTCTCTCAACAAAGATTCTTTTTCTTTCCTTTCAATGTCAAATTTGGCTTCATTGCTAATTATTTCATCAGTTGTCTTACTCAAGTCTTCATTTAAAGATGATATTTCATCCTTTGCCTTGGTCAAGTCTTGATTCAGAGAAGAAATGTCATTTTTGGCCTTAGCCAAGTCTTGATTCAGAGAAGAAACTTCATCCTTTGCCTTGGTCAAGTCTTGATTCAGAGAAGAAATGTCATTTTTGGCCTTAGTCAAGTCTTCGCCCAGGGACAATACTTCATCATTAGCCTCAGTCAAGTCCTCATTTAAGGACAATATTCTCTCATTTGTCTTCGTCAATTCTCCATTCAAAGACACAATTTCTTCCTTTGCCTGCGTGAAGTCGTTTTCTACATTGCAAATGTCTTTCTGTCTCTCAGACAGTTCCATGCTGTACCTGTCCCTTTCTGAGGAAATCTTATCTATTTCTTTTTCTCTTTCAGATAATTGGGCAGTAAGACTCTGGACGGAGGAGTCCCCTGATTGCAGTTTGGTCGTGGTTTCCAAAACCTCTACCTCCTTGGCATGAAGAGTATTCTCAAGACCTGCCAACATCCTCTCAAGTTCCCGAACACGAGCCTCGTTACTCTCCTTTGCCGCTCTCAATGCGTCAACATCCGAGTTGATGGCATTTAGTTCTTCTTCATGATTCTTTCTTAGAGTGGAGCAAATACGTTTCTGTTCATCTAGGTCATCGTGGAGGTTTTGCAACTCAATTTCCTTTTCCTGTACAATGAGCTGTAGCTTCTGCCACTGGCTAACAGTGCTTTCCAACTGACTCTGCATTTCCTCTTGATTCTCAAGGTTCTCTTTTCCCTTCACAACCATCTCATTATGTTCCATTTTAAGGTCCTTTAATTCATCTTCCAGACTCTTAATCTTATCAGCAGATTGATTTTCTCTCTCTTTCAGATTTTCCATCTCGGTCAGCAAATCGTCATAGTCCTTCGTTTTACTTTTCAGAGATTCTTCCATTTCGGTAAGATCATCATTAACTTTTCCCAAATCTTCAGCAGATGATTTCAATTTGAGGTCAAGTTCATTCGATATGTCACCCAACTTTTCTTTTTCATTCTGTAACGCTATGATATCAGATCTAAACTGGTCTACCTCTGCCTTGTGCTCGAGTTCAGATCTCTTCATTTCCAATACTTTTTGCTGCACAGAGTTCTCAGCCTCCTGCAGCTTGCAACTCGTTGAGATCAAATCCTCCCCTATAATGTCCCCTTGTAATTTCTGATTTTTAAGATCTTCTTTCAGGGTATAAATTTCATCATCCAGAGACTCTATAGTATTCTTCAACTCCTCTCTTTGTTCTTCAACAATTTGCAACTGGGCTTCGAGCATTTTATATTTCTCACTTTCATGAACATTATTTTCATCTCTTTCACTTGGTTCATTTTCTAATATATCAGCGTTCTTCAATCCAACACCCACCTCAGAATTCATCGATTGAAAATTTTCTTTCTCAAAAATTTCCTCTCCACAGATTTCATTCGCATTCTTCTGCTGAATCATGTCTTGGGTATATTTGTCATACTGATTTTTCAATTCATTCAACTCTTTAGTAAGCTTGACAACATTTTCTTCAAGTTTCACTTTATCTTCTTCTAAATTGCTCTGTTTATCCTTAAATGTCATTTCAGCGCTGGATTTTTCTGATAACATACTTTGTAATTCCTGCGTTTGATCCTCTTTGGTCAGTAACTGAGATTGAAGATCTGAATTTCTGGAAGACAAATCAGACATTTGCTGGGATAGCACAGCTAGGGAATTTTCCTTGGACAAAACTTCTTGCTGTAAGGCTTCAAACGCACCCTTTTCTTCCAATAGAGCATTTTCTGTCTCGGCTAGCGACTTCTCCGAAACAGACAAACTACTCTGTAACTCATTTATCTTATTATTGAGTTTATCACTGTCTGCACTGTGCTTGGACTCCAAATCAGCCAGATGTTCATTGGATGATTTGACCTTCTCTTGTTCTTCTAGAAGCTTGGATGATAAGTCCTGAAGATCAGATCTGATTGCTTCATTCTCCAGGGCAAGCTGCCTAAACGACTCATCGAGACCAGCGTTCTCAGATTTCAAAGATTCAAATTCATCTACTATATTGGAATGTGTTAATGACAGCAGATTATGTTCATCTGTCAAGGCCTCAAGTTTAGAAAGACTAGATTCATAATTGTCACTTTGCTCTTCATTTTTCTTGTTTAAATTCACAACCTCTTCTTCACTTATTTGATTCAGTCTTCTCAACTCTTCCAGCTCTTTTTCCAAGGCATTGAGCCTTTCATCTTTCCCATTATCATGCTGCAAACGACTTTCTAAATTCTCATAGTCTTGTCTCAGGTGAGATTCTTTCTCCTTCCACTCTTGCTCACACTTCTTCCAATCCTCAATCTCCTTCGCTTGACTTTCTAAGGCTATTTTCATCTCACCTTCCTTCTCCCTCCACTCATTTCGGAGCTCCGATAATAGATTTGACTTTTCTGATTCCTCCCTTTCTTGTTTTTCCACTTGGGATGAAACCGTTGCATCATAAGACGATTGCAGATTGTTTAATTCTTCAACTTTTTCAGATAATTCCTGTGACAGTCTAGCATTCTCTTCTTTACTGTGACATAAACCTTCGTGGCTCTTTTCCAGCTGTTGAGATGCTAGAAGGATTTCGTCATCTTTGGCGTGTAAAATAGACTGGAGCTGAAGCATCTGTGTTTTGGCTGATTGCAATGCTGAGGTAGATATTCCATCAAGCTGAAGCTGTTCTTGTAGAGTTTGGTCAGCCTGTGAAATGTAACAATATCAACACGTGAGCACTATATTCACAAATTTTATTCTGTAAGTGAACAATGACACAATGTCATAACAAGATATTAGAAATTTAAAAAACAAACTATTTTTTTTTAAAGGGTGCGTTTTAAACATGTAACAAATTACTTTCAATGCAATGTGAAAAACAAAATTAAAAGTGCCATGTTAATGTATAATAACAGATTAGATACAATATTTCAACCCACAAAGAAACAGTTTACATTCTCCTCATCAAAACCCCTTTGCCTCTAGTCTCACTCTCTTTTCTTAGCATCAACCTGAGTAATTTCTCTTTTCTTTACAATATCAGAAATGACCTCTATCCACATTTTCCTAGGTCCACACTCAAATATCCTATCAGGGATTCTCTGTTCATTCATTCTATTTACATGCCCAAACCATTCTAATTGATTTTACTTCTATATTTTTGCTCTGAACTGTCTGTTTTAATTTCTTCTCTAACCCGAGTGTTCCTTATTTCATCTCTTCTAGTTTTGCCAACTCATCGTCTCAGAAATTAAATTTCTGTTTCCTGTAACCTATTATTATCTCTATTAACCTATTATTATCTCTATTAACCTATTATTATCTCTATTAACCTATTATTATCTCTATTAAGTATCCATGGCTCACTTCCATACAATAATGTTGGGCTATATACTGAACAGATTTTTGGTTTGTTTTAGTTGTAAGTTCTCTTTTCTTTGTAAAAGATTCACTGTTAATTTGACAACAAATAAATATCAGTTGCGTAGAATTAAATTGCTTGTGAGTTATCTATGTTGAAGAGCATTTCAGAAAAAATAACAGAACATTTCAAATTAACTGCATTAAATGTAATTTTGTTGATGATAAAGAAAAGGATTAAATCATTAAGGGAGTTAAAAATATTTTGGGGGGGCAATACAATGTAAAAGTGAATTCTAAACACGACCCTTTGACTTTGTTAAACTATCAAGACTGTTAGGACAGGGTGTTAAACAGTCGAAATATGATTTGTACAAGTCATGCATCGCTACTTCACAGTACTGCATTGTGAATAATGGAGTATAATGTATGAAATGAAATCAGTAGATGCTCAAGAAACAAAATATGAAAAAAAGTATAGATACGTTAGATTTCAATCAATGAAATAGGTGAGAAGTGTGCCAATGTCAATTTTTCTCTAATCATAACACCTTTTTCACATTACCTCCACACACATACACACACACCCGCCACACACACAAACCTGCTTCTTTAATCAGATGACACATAGCCTACACATTAAAAATTGTCTTTTTAGAATGTGTCGTTTGAATAGATGTTGAGATCAGACTTGGTAAAAAGGATGTATGTTACAACAGTGATGTGATACCGTCTTGACAGGTAAAATAAAATGACACCAGTGAGAAGGGGAAAAAAGAAAAAAGAGCAGAATAGAACATTCAAAGAGAAAAATTATGGGCATAGAGAAAGGAAGGTATAAATAGACACATTCAAAAATTATAGGTCTGTTTTTTAAATGGTAAGACCTACAGCCTTTGCCTAGCACTCACATAGAGATAGAGAGAAAGAGCAAAGCTTGGAATCAAAACAAACACAAGAAAGAAAATCCCACAATCAGGTCAGGTCATATAATTGTTATTTTTTAATCAAAAGACAAAGTTTTGACAAAGTTGTAAAATGTCACATCAAAAACTGTGGCTTATCTGTCTTAAAATTTTGAACAATTTTCCTTTTCTAATCGGACACATACTACAACATCTGTCAGAGATACCTGTCTTTCTTTCTAGCTATATATGGGTCCACAGATACGTTGGGAACTACTGTTGTGTTTCATGTAATTATTTGTGTGTGGTTTTTGTTCTTGTGGTCCTTTATTATTAAAAAATCAGACGTTAAAAATTATGTATCTTAATAATTAACACGACGACAATAGAAAATGCATGCTATTACTAAATGAGTTCACTTGTAAATAAAAAAGGCCTCAACAAACCGTTGAAATTTATCAAAAAGAAAATGAGGCCGTGCCAGAAAAAAAAGAAGCCAGTGAAAGAAAGAACAGCGACATTCTCGAGTAGGAGATCAAACCCATGACCGGCTACAGCAAGAGCACCATGCCAGGAGTACAGAGACACCAACATGGAATTTTCTATCACTGTCACATCTCATCTGCACTTTCTACTGATGAAATGACAAAACAGTGACCACAGCTAGCGAGCCGTATGACTTTTTTCATAACAAGAACTATTCCCACCTTCAGACAAATGATTGTTCTATTAATTATCATAGAATCTCCAAAAAGTTTAAAATCAATTGCAACATGTTGAACATATCTGCCTTGGAAACCAGCGTGCATGCATCACAACAATATGCAAAACATGAACCAAATCATGGTTTATTTCCTTATGTTAAAGTTTGCAATAAATGGAAATGCAGTGAACATCCATGCAACAATAGAGATGAGTTCACAATGCCAAGCAAAAGAATTGCTCAGAAAGAATTATTCACCTGTGAGAAATAATCCTTGGCATCTCGACTTTTTAAAACTCCAACAGAAAATGTGCAAAACGGAAAAAGTCACAAGAAAAGTCGCAATATAGAAAACCAGAGATGCTGTGTAAAAAACACACATCCTGTATTTTCTGGAACCAAAAAAATCAGAAATGGTGACAAAAAGAAAAGAACTAAAATTAAAATATTGGTTTACATGAATACAAACAACACACAAAGCAAAACATGATTATTTGCCAAAGATATACGGTCTAGCACTGATATAATGAAATTTCAGGGACAGCACAATTCATTTCCCTATATCGGCAAGTCAATGATAATATAACAAAAAATCCCGACCAAAATTTGATTTCGTTATAAAACTAGTTTTATTATCAATTCATCATTCTACTACCTTGCAAACTCCCTTTTTCTTTCTCTTGGCAGTACAATAGGAATAAATGTCAAATAATCCAAATATCTATTTCAAAATTTAATACCTTTTGTATATACAAAGTAACAGTTTTATCTTCTGAGTAATACCAGAAACTATTTTCACAACAAAAGAGCCACAGTTCATGACATGCAACATATCTCGACTTGACCTAAAATCAACTCTATATAATCAACTAATTGCAATTAATAAACAAATGAGGTTTAACTCATTTTATCCTAGCGCAACACGAGGGACCTGGCTTGACAGGATGTTCGCTTAAACAGCATCAATGATGTTCAACTGCTCAAAAGACAACCTATCTGAATCAGAATAAGATTTGCTATTTCTAATAGAAATTATGAACTTTTGCCGTATCAAAAAAACTATTTGTCAATAAATAAAAATTTGTCAAAAGAGGAGATATTTCAAACATTTGTAGAACTTTTCCTGCTGTAAGCCATAAATGATCATTTTCAAGCTAAATCAGCGTGTTTTTAAGCTTCGAGTAGCCCAAAACCGTAGAAACATGATGAAAAACAAACTCTAGGTGCAAAGCTGTGTAAAGCCACAGTTTCATATTCAATTTAAAAAGCGGTAATAGGCATACATATAAGCTATTGCGTAAGTCTGTTACAAGACAACTCTTGACCCGATCTTATCGTCATTACGATATCATACTCGTAGCCAGCTTACAATGAGTTAAAGGTCTCAATATATATTATCAAAGATGTAACAGGAGGAAGCACAGTAGATATCTATTCGCAGCTCCAACACAACTAAGTTCAGACTAGATACACAGAAGACACAAGAAAGACACTGGATACAAGAAAGATATGGGACAAGTAAGAGAACAGTCAATACTCCAGACAAATCAGTTCATTCAATCGATTGTCAGTTATGCTTTGGTTGTCGTGTCAAGAGTAAAACAGCCTTTTAAATTTTGATATTCAATACCATTTGACGGCGCACTAACCTCTTTAAGTTGAGCTTGAAGTTGTGTAACATGTTGTGCCAGATTCAACACCTGTGATGCCAGGTCGTCCTTTTCAGCATGTTGATCCGCATTGGACTTGAGAGTGTGGGCAAGTTGCTGTAGCAAGCTGTCCCTCTGTGCTAGAGCCTTTTCCAAGTCTGGCAACTCAACATAAGGATAAACCTGTTCAGCCTGAAAATGGAATATAATTACTTGTTAGGCCTAAATATTGATCTCAACATCCATTGAGTTCACAAACCAAAAAAAGGGAATAAAATTAAACACACATTTTGTTATCTGTTCTCAATTTCGTACTTCTATTCTTTACTTAAATACGCGGAAAATAATTCTTGAAAGATTTTTCATGAATTATTTATTTATTAATGGAACAGGAATGCCCTTAAGATCTTTCAATTTAAACAAAAATAAAATGTTGCAACCTTCTGTGATGGAGCCAGGCCAAAACTAGCACACCCAACAACAAAAAGTGCTCCAAGAATTAAAAAAAAAAACCCAACTCAGAATGTATATATCTACCTCTTGGGTAAGGGAGGGCTGAAATTCTGTGATCAATGGTTCTTGTGGGAAAGGGGTGCATTCTTCGGGTTCACCTAGATGTTGTGCTTCAGGGTGTTGCGAGTCTGTGATCTGAGAAGAGTTAGGTTCCTATCTTTATATTTTCAAAAAATGATGCAAAATCACAAGTTGAAAATAAAAACAAACATGAGAAAATAAATCTATCAAATAATCAAAAAAATAATTTTAATGAGTCAATGGAGTAAACACAGTATCAAACATGGTGTTTATCTCTCAAATCATTCTTGTATTAACTGACGACGTGCCGGTAATACGACGGTCTTTTGGATTGTTTTTCTTAAACACGTTGTAGTCAATCGACTAATTACGTCATTAAAATGAAAGAGTTACTTTCGTTGACTTATTGAGTGACTTCCTTTTTAAGATTTATAGTAAAAAATGAAATTATGGCCTGTCCAGTCCTAGTGATCAAAATTTCAAAATGGCGACACCCAACTTAGGTTTGTGAATTCTTTCATGCCGGATAGATCGGATGATAAACAAGATGTTGTTAGTTGTTTTCAAAATGGATTATATCCTTGCCTTCATTCGTTAGTAAAATAGATTAAGATAATATCATTTTTAGCTGTTTCGTGACCAAGGAAAAAATATTTTTTCCTTTTTGCTTAAAAAACAGATTTTTATTATCTAAAATATTTTTTAAGTTATGAGTCTTCAAAATGGGCTATATATAATTGTGCATCTTCATTGAGTTAATAAGTAGTGATATTCCCAACTTCTATCTGCTTGACGTCTAATATTCATTAAACCACAGTATATCCATCTCTGTATTCAGCCAGGGATGGTATAGAGAGTGCCTGCAATCAGGTGGGCATTGAGAACCCTTCATGGTGAAGCATGGTTTGACCCTAACACCATATTGTGGAATTAATCAAGAGCATGATAAAACAAATTAACAGGTCCCAGGAATAAAAAATATTTAAACATTTCTCTTTGAAACTATTTCTCAGTTTATA
>JARBEQ010290423.1:0-17676 GCA_030265355.1 Tritonia tetraquetra
GATTACACCGGAAAAGGCCGTCGCAATGGCCGTACTTGTCGATTACGCCGGCAACACCCGGCGCAGTTGACACTACCTATAGAAAAAGACTGGCTCCTCAAAACTTTAAAGAAAGAAAACTAACATACTTTGGCTACATAAAAAGACACCCAAGCCTAGAATAGCAAGAACAATATTTGAAGGAAAAATGCAAAATCGGAGAAGTAGAGGAGAGGAAGACCAAAAAGAAGATGGACATCGAAAGAGACCTAGAAAACGATAAAACAACAGTAGGGAAGAAGGCAATGGACACTGGAGATGACTACAGAAAAGGTCTATAATATAATTCATAATGAAGGCTACTTTCCAGAAGGAAGATGCCACATAGAGGGAGAGAGAGCTGAATTAATTGTCTGCGGTCTATACATGGCGCAAATCTGTCTACAGATCCGTTCGTGACCACAGGCGACTGGACAAGATCCACAGAAATTTTCAAATCCATGGAAGTGTGGCAGCCCTGTTGTGTAATATCAATCTGCTAGACTCTAGCTTAGATAGACTGGATATTCCTCTCAAAGGGAAATCTCGAATCTATAGGCAATGTCAGTCCATGATGATAGTCTCTAACAATAATAGACTAGTCTAGCTCTAGATGTAGACTGTTATTCTAACTGCGTGCCCTAGTAGGGATACTCTCTTCTGATCTTAGACCCTCACTGTAGGACTGTAGGTTAGACATTGTTTGCAGATATTTTAGAGTTTGAACACTTACAGAATGTTTGGAAATTTTGTCTGCAATTCAGCCAGTCCACTATGAAAGAAAGTGTGACGACTCAGCACCTCGAGAACCGCATCATAAATCTTTTGCTTCATCTTTCACAATCTGTTAGAAATAAAATCCTACAAACATCGACATCATGTTTATTTTGATTTTCGTTCAATTTCTCACGCATGCGGTGTCAATGATATTAGCGACACCCAAGAATTTGTAACCTTTCAAATTCTTTGACGACACCACAAAATAAAATTGAATCAATGACTTCTAGTTTTTTCATAATATAAACAAATGATTAAAATAAATAATAAAGAATCGGGTATTCTTAGACAAAACAAACATATATAATATGATTAAAAAAATGAATACTTTAAGGACAAATATATTGGTGTATAAAATGAGGGCAGCACCTAATCAATGGGAGATAACCCCCAAATGAGTCCAATCACATCCGTTCTTCGTCGTTGACCTCCATGACCACTTCCACTCGGCTGAGTGAGGCATTTCAAGATCGTTGCTGGGAGTCATAACCATGTCTGCTGTTCCAGAAAAGGTCTGTTAGCGTTTTAAACCTTAACGCATTGTTTCAAAGTTAGTGAAAGAAATGTGCTAAGAACTTTAGATCTAATCTATTATACAATTATCGTATGTTAATCCAAAGTAGTCTCTAGAGGTCTCCTCAGTCAGTATACCACTGAGCTGACACTGTTTTCATTCAAGCCCGTTCACCCCTGGTGGAGCATAGGCCATGGACAAAATCATTCCACGTTTGTCTTTCCTGGGCTTCTCTTTCTATATATAGTCGTCCAGTGTTTGAAGTTTTAGTTTTAGGATATTTTTAGACCTTGTCCTTTGAACTAATAATAGAAGTCTAGATTAGTAACTCACGACTCACCCTCAACATGAAAAAGGTCAATACCTGTTATCTACCGGGGCATAGACATGCGACAGTGGTACTATTATAAGCATATTTGTGACTGGTGCATCGATGCACAGGGATCCCAGTGGCACAGAGGTATGGTTCTCGCCTTTGAAGCGAAAGGTACCGGGTTCGAATCACGGCAGCGACACTGTCAGGTATTTTTCTCCTTGAAACTCGGTGAAAACCTATTAGTATTAGCCACTCCCCTGATCCTATTCAGGTAGGTGGGATCAAGAACCTAGTCCTATCGGAGATGGACGATAACCTAGGAGGCCCTGTGTGCACGTTGCGCACGTTAAAGAACCCTGGCAGTTTAAAATCGATAAGAGTAGGCTGCTGTGAATTGAAGGGGAGTAGTCACTATCTAGTAATACTATCAAGCAAGGATGGAAAATGTGAAAGTGCCAAAAATACAGAAAATTGGAATGGCAACAGTAGGAATTGAACCGTTGGTTGGAATGTGACCTCTCTCTGGCTAGGCGATGTTGTCATACGCCGTGGTGTGGGTTCAACTCCTACTGTCGACATTCCACTTTTCTTTTTCTTCTATTTTTCTGGCACTTTCCCATTTTCCTAGATAGATATCCAATGATAACACTAATTCTTTGTATTCATTTTTTTTTCCAGATTCGTGGGGGAGGAGAGGCGTTCAAATTTCCATGGACAGCTTATTCTAAAGCTCAACAGTTTCCTTTCAAATTTTACTGGAAATATGGACGTCTGTTTAGATACTTCTTTTACACCTCTGCCATCATGTTCCCTCTCATGGTCAAGCTTACCAAAGCCAGTGAGTAAATTTTTCTGCCTGCAGTAGGGATTCCGAAATATTATTTGTAGTGTAGAGATCACATATATTAAAGTTATTTATATTTTTCTAAAAAGTTAAAAGTTGGTAGTTTTACACCTGCCCTATCTATTACAAATTACACAATTTATAGTTCATCTCTGATTGGGTCAGAGCCATAAAAAGTCCAAAGGAAGATATCCCCACATTGAAGTAGGGACGCAAACCCAGAACCCTCTGCGCACAAGGCAAGGCGAAAGTGTTACTGTTACAGCTACACTACGAGGCTCCCTAGTTTTCTCTCTGTTCAAAGTTTTCTTTGGTGTATATATGTAAGTTTGTATTCGATCATAAAGAATTATTCTTAAGTGGGTTTTTTTAACCAACATAACACTGACATAGATTTAAGAGAAACATTTTGACATTGAAAGTGACTGGTGTAGAGTTTGCTTTGCTTTTTAATTTTTTTTTCAGATATATTTTTTTTGTCATGAAATCGTTTTTGTTTGTGAAGATTGTTTTCATTACAAAGTTTCTTGTTTGAATTTAAAGTTAACTTTGTGGTTTATGTTAAAATTTGATTTTGAGAGTTTTTATCTCTTTATCTTTTGCAGCATACAGCCCAGCAAATGTGAGGAAGTGGGACGAAATCAGAGCTGCAAAACACCGTAAGTTGATAACATTATATTTTTATTATTTTCTTTCAAGATGGAATCATATTTAACAATGTTGAAGTATGTAGAATACTTCACTGTCCTCTGGGTATTGTAATTATTTTGGTGTTGATTGAAAGAGTATATAGATCAAATTTTGCAGCAGAATATCATTTCGTCTATTAACAATTTACAAAAAAAAAGGCTGAGGGATATGTCAATTTTTTTTCACCTGACACTGAGAGGGAAATTTTAAGTTCTGGAAATGTCTGCTCAAGAAAATTAACAATAACCAATTGTTATGTATCAAATCTGTTATTTTGGTGGAATCAGAACTTTAAGAACTTCTAAATGACCAGTTGTATTCTTTTTATTTCTTACATAAGTACTTATACCATTTTAGACAATGATGGAGTTTGGACAAAGTCACAGATCAATATCTTTAATTGATAAGTTAACTGAAATAAATTTTGGAATATATAACAAAGATTCATTTTATTGTTAGGTAATAATATGGTACATGATCCTGGGGAAGGCCATTACTTTACCTTCGCCTTCATGTCATTATTGCAAATATGTGTGATATGTAAAGGTTGTTTGTTACTTTTTTATCTTTGAAACAATCTAGAGTTTCAGTTTTTGAACATAGGTATTATATATTGGCTTTGTACTCTTTTCAGCATTTTTCCTCATCATTACATTCTTTCATGTTAGTGTTAGAGAAACATTTTTGCAAAGGAAAAAAGTCTCTAAAATAGTAAGTCAGTGATTTGACTTTTTTTGCCCAGAAACCTTTTTGTGTCATCTTGCCACTTAGACCGATTGAATTTTCGTTGAGTTTGAACAACATGATCTTAACTCTTACAATAAATGTCCTGTTCAAAATCAAATTTAGAACTTGCAAATCTGGCATTGCCATGAAAATCATTTTTTTAGCTCTCCTCCAAAATTCAGCACAATGGACTTATGAGGTTCGAGACAAACCAACATTATTCTCCTTCCTGGATTTTTTGTGTAGCCTTTTCAGTTGTTTTGACATTTGTTTTTTTTTTTCTAAAATAACCTTCATGACTTTGTGTCTTAATGTATACGGTTTGATTAAAACATGTTTTATTTACTTCCCCAGATACATATTTTGATCTCCCACATGATTAGTTGTCTGGCACGGATTGCTTGCATTGTCATTTGGAAGTGGAAATTTAGAAACAGTTCCTACAGACATGAAATGTTTTTAAGATTGAGTGATGATATTTTTTTTCATTGTAGCGATTTAATAAACATGTGACCATAGTACACCGTCCTTTCATTGTTTCTATTTCTTTGATGTGCTTGCTGATCTAACCCTTTGGGCCAGTCCCCATTGTTCAGTCATGAAAGGCGCACCAAATACTTGCATGAATGCAGGTTATGGGCCCACTGTGTCCATAACTCTTTATTGGCCCCCCATGAGCAATACTATGATGAGCAGCCTTAATTATAAACAGATTATTGTAGCCCTGATATCTCCCCTATAGATCTTTGAGTATTCTGTATTTCTACGGAAACCGGACCAAGTAACTGTGATAGACCAGGGTCTATTCGGAATATATGACAAAATGTCACCTCTTTGCTACGTACACCATATCAAGAATTGAGAAAGTAACTGTGATAGACCAGGGTCTATTCAGAATATGACAAAATATCACCTCTTTGCTATGGAAACCAGACAAAGAGTTCAGAACGTAACTTTGATAGACCAGCGTCTTTTAAGAATATATCAAAATATCACCTCTTTGCTACGGAAACCAGAACAAGTACTGGTTTCATGTGTTTAAAGGCTCGTACTTTTCCACTTGGTAATTATCAATACAGCCTTCTCAAAGATGGTCTGACTGACACTGATATGAGAAGAGAATTCAGGTAAAATCTCCTGGCGGAACTTGAAAACTCTGAAAGATCTCGAAAGAAATCCTCATGGAGTTAGGATTCAAACCCTGAACCTCTGCATCCAGAGGTGGGTGACTGGCAGGAACACTTATAATCTTTTTAGTACCTTCCGGTGTAAGGTTTATGCTGGATAAGAAATAAAGAACATGACAATAATGGACACTCCTGTCATCGTTAAGCACTCGGGTGCTTTTTGTTTGTTTTTAATACTCGCGAGTTACATTACTGTCTCTGGCATCCCTCTCATCGATAAGCACTCCTGAGCGCTTTTTCTTTTATTTCGTTTTTAATGCTCACCAATACTCATTACTTTCTCTGCTTAGATTTTTTATTTACTTGCATCCAGACATAATTTTTGACATTGGAAATTATTTTAGACTATTTAAAAACTTGCCCGTTTTCATTTCATCCTTTGAGACATAGCTCATGGGGTGATCTTAGGGAAAAGAAATTCTATCAGAAAAGCATTTTCCTGTAAATAACTTAAATGGAAATGTCTGATTTGGGTTTGAATAAGTTTTGCAAAATTGTTCAGATCAGCTAATATAACTCGAAATACAGGCCCTTTCATAATATAGCATGATCTGGTGTTTCCTTCAATTTGAGGGGTGGTACCGACTGTCACTGTCATTAAACATTTTCATGAGCAGCTCACTGGGCAATACACAGTGAATTGATTACTGTGTAAACCTGATCCAGATATTTTTCATTTACAAGGGACTCTGAGCATGACAAGACAACAATGACATTGCCTTGTGGTGATGACATGCACTTTTGAAAATAAAAAAAATTAATAATGAAATAAAAAATTACAGACAAGACGATGTTGATTTGAAGTGTTTTATTGTGAATGAAATTCTCTATATTAATATGAACAAAAACCCCACCAAACTTCAATATTAAAATAACTTTTAACTTAAGTCCAATTCACGCTTATTTTGTAAGGTTAGAAAAAAAGAGAATGACTAGGAAGGAGGAAATAGAAAATTGAGTGTACGTAGTAATCATAACGTACAATTTGAAAAACAAATCTAAAACACTATGAATTAAAGATACCATTGCCTACTTTAATGATAAAATCTCCAAATGTACACAAAATGCATTGATATGGCAAGATTTCAAAGTAAAGAACATAAAAAGAATGGAGGCAAAGAAGATGGGAGAGATTATCAGTTATCATTATGAATTCTGGTCACTTTCACGACCCTGCATAGATCTTGCCATAGAGATAAAAAAGCAGCCTCTCCTCTTATCTAAAAACAATCTGATTTCTTTGCTTGTGTAGCGTATATTTAATTATACTAGTAGCGAGTATAAAAAACGCACAATTTATTGAACTTTCTGCAGGAGTCTGTAAATCTGACGTTTCTCCCAAAGACATGATTTTGTGATTTAAAAAAAAAAAACCCTTCCATAAAAAAAGTAGCCCCCTCATAATCATAATGCCCAAAGCAGTGGTGGACCCCCCATTATAAAAAACCACTGCAAAATCAATAATTTATTACCTGAATGAAACATATTTATGGACTCATGCAAATTTATTTATAGATGCCGTGGACAGCTCACTGGTACACGATTAACAATATTCTTTTTATTTATTTATTATCCATGAACTATTGATATTGAATTCAAATTCAAATATACTGGAGGAGAATTTGTACACTTTCTTTATGTTCCTAATCATTTTATTGATGTGGACAGGGAATATCAAAATCATTATTTCCATACTACATACCTCAGCCAAGACGCTTACACATTTACACAAGTCTTTGATGAGACATAGGTTCTAAAATAAGTTTGGAACTCTCACATGGACAAATGCTGTTTATACCAAAATTCAAATAATTTCTATCAGAAATATGGAAACTTCGAAATCAAAATCAAAATAAAATTTCTTGGTTACTTTTGATTGTTACTGTGGTAAAACTTTTAAAAACGCTACAATGCATTAACTATCTGCACCACCCAGATTAATTTTTTCAACCAATTAATGTGCTGGGATCAATTCGATACATTGAAAAATGTTTCAAAATCACTTTTGATAAAGGATGGGCATCTTCTGAGACATTGTCGCTTAGAGAATAGAAATGTGTCAAGATTTCATGCAATTTCAATTGATCACAAGTTAAAATCTATTGGCTATATATTCTAACACTTTTAAGAGGCCAAGATTTTCAAAACACAACCTTCTAGCAAAATATTCATATCAAATTAAAATGGGATTCATAAAGCACAGAAATGCCAATGGACCTGGTGGCACTGTATTAACTTGGGCTAAGACAATTTGTTCTTTTTGGCAGTGATAGTATCGCAGAAACATCAATAAACAGGGAGCAGTATGGTCATGTGTAGACTTAGGGAACAATTCATTATAATTATTTCCAAAATGTAAAAAGCAGTGAGTGAGCTGGTATCCCAAGGCCAAAACATCAGAAGTGGAGTAAAGTGGGAAGCACAGCAATTTGTAATGAAATTGAAGATTTTAGGTCTTACGAAAACATTTCACCATCATCATAATAAAAAACAATAGAATCAAAATGAAACAATCTTTTATAATTGCCAGAAAATAAAAATCCCAAGAAAAAAACTATCACAAGCCATTGCATAAATTCAAATATTTTTGCTGAGCAAATAAAATGACAGAAGAAGTAGTGTCTTGTTCACAAAAATAAGGGGGAACACCCAAAGCGGCAACAACTACGGGGGCTTAAAATGAATGAGCCATACGACGATGCAGCTATGGTAAAGAATAATTGAGAGGAAGCGTTGATCTGCGATGAACAGTATGGCTTTTATGCCAGGAAAGAGAACAAGAGATGCAATATTTGCACAAAGAAGATTGACAGCTGAGAAGTACAGGGAAAAACAAAAAGAGTTGCACTGTGTGTTTATAGATTTGGAGAAAGCATACGACAGGGTCCCTAGAGAAGAGGTCAGGCATTGTTTGAGAAAGAATAACTGAGAAATATATAACCATAAAGATAATCCAGGACATGTATTCAGAGAGTAAGTCTATAGTGAGAATGGCAGCAGGAATGACGACAGCCATTCAGTGTCACAAGGTAGGCCTGCATCAGGGCTCAGCTTTGCTGCAGTAGTAAGATAAGATAAGATTAACTTTATTTATCCATTTCTGGAAATTTGTACAGGGAGTTGCAATTTATATTTCAATACGCCATACAGACAATTTACCAATATTCCATACAATAATGGACCGATTGACAGATGAAGTGAAACGTAGTGGGCTATGGGACATTGTTTTACTTTTACTGAATGAGACCAAAGATCAAGCTGAATAAGAAAAGTGGAGAGGGGCCTTAGTCAGAGAAGACTGAGGGTGAGCAGAATAAAAACAGAATATGTGTGTGTTGGTAAACAAATGGAAAATCCTGCTATGATGATGAAAGGAATGACGGTGCCAGAGATAAAGGAATTTGAATACCTGGGATCCACAATTGGGGAGGATGGAAACAGTGCAAATCAAGTGAATAAATGAATACAAGCCGGTTGGAATAGCTGGAGAAGAATTACAACTAATATGTGACAAGAAGACACCAGTAAATGAAATGGGACGCTGATGGTGTTTATAGATTCAAAGTCAATATAGACAAAACCCATGGAGACCATATGGTATTGAGCACACTTAGGACCGAAAATTCTATCTTATTACGAAAAAAAACCCCATGTATGGAACCCCAAAATGTTTTCACTATAACATGATTTTCACATCATCAAAATGAAAATTTTTGTTTTGTTATTCAAACCACATTATGCTCCCAACGAGTGTCATGGCCAGCTCCATGTCCAGCATTGCGGAACACAAGAGCTGGTGATCAACCCACTGTGCCCCGAACCTTGGAATGGCACACAATGATCGTCACATTTTTAGGTGTTGCCCAAGTTTTGGCCATAATAATATTTACTGTTGCCTTGGTGGTAAACCCCTCAGCTATAAGAAAACTGAGCAGATTTTGCCACATAAGGTGAACATAACAAAATGCGGACCAAAAATTCCTTTTCACTACAATGCTAGTTTCATTATACGCATTTTCACTGTACCCATGCTTAAGTGTATAAATGAACTCAACAAGGATTGAATACAGTATAAATGTTCATGCCGTCCCTCAACATTGCTCTACAGAAGTATTACACAAGGTATAATTTGTAGGACAAAGCTTTGAGCAATTGTTATTCAGAAGAGTTTGCTATTAATTGATAAAGAGAAGATTGTTATGAATCAGACTGGCCTCGGTATTATGTTAAAAACATCATTTTCATGGAGAGCCCTCTTGAGTAATAGAATATCACAGAGAAGCATCATCACGCATTAATTCAAAATTGATCCCACTCACTAACCCAACAATTACAGCAGTGGGTATAAAACATATTCCAAAAAGAAGACGGCTCACAATTCAGTTACTTCCTCTGTCCCTAAACAAAAACAAACCCCCACCCACTGTTCCCTCTAAGCTGTGTGCATGTCCACACCAGGGAGAAAAGGTGCTGAGTAATGTCTGTGCACACCAATGCAAAATTTAAAGAAAAATGTTTATAGATCTGATTGAACTTTTCTTGTCTAGTGTTTATTCTCATGCACACAGTGCACACAAATAGGATTTTTCATCAAACTTTTCACAGCACCAAAAATTTATGCACACAAAAAAACTAGAGGGAACATTGCCCCCACCCAAAAGGGATGTGGAGAATAGTCAACAAATTCACGACTACTTTGTGAGTGGAAAATGATCAAATCCACAACTACCTTTTTCAGGACTAAAATGAGGTTGTTCAACACAAACGAGTAATCAGTGATCCTATGCGGGTGTGAACATGGAAAACTATCACCTCCACTTCAAAGAAAGTCCAAATATTTACCAACGGATGCCTTTGCCGAATTCTAAAGATCAAGAAGCAGTACAAAGTAAAAAATGAAGAACTGTGGGAAATGACAGGACAAAGGCCAGTGGATGAAGAACTGGTGCAGCGTCGATGGCGTTGGATTGGGCATACTCTTTTAAAAACCTGTAAACAGCACTACAATGCAATGGAACCCACAAGGAACAAGGGGTCGAGGTAGGCCACGGGAGACATAGAGAAGATGTGTGGAAAAGAAAATGAAAAGAATGGTTTATAGCTGGATCCGACTTGGAAAGATCTCTCAAGACTGAGGAAAGTGGAAGTCACTTGTCTGTGGCCTATATTCCAATAGGGGTGAAAGGCAATAATGATGATGAAAACTACTTTGTGAAAGACAACTCAAACTTATGAATACATAATATACAGCATATCTTTACAAATGTTTGATTGATCTCAATGCCATGTCTGTTCGTAAGTAAATGTAATTTCACTCATGAGGGTCATGAAAGGGACAGAAAAGTTGAAAGAAAATCATTGTTGGAAAAGAGCAAAAGTTGAAACACACCTACTTCAGATTGTTAACATCAATAAAAATCAAACCTAACAGCAAAAATTAAACAAAGAATTGATTTAAAAAAGACAAAAAATCCAAATCTAATACAGAATATATAAATACGTTTCATCATATATTATAATAGTTCATGGACTATATTAGTCAGATCAGTACAGTCATATTCATTTGACCCAAGACTACATACGGGAGGCAGAGGATCAATTGCCACTTATGGGTAGATTTGTGCAAAAATATGAATTTCAGGTTGCAACATATGAAATGATTCAATTATAATAGTAAATAATTCAATTTGACTCGGCAAAATATATAATCCACAGAAAATGTACAGTGAACATAATAACTTATGTCAATGTCATACAGAATGAAACTATTATCATAAAAATTAGACATAAACTTAGTGTAAATATAACATTTGCTTTGGTTGATGAGCATTTCAATTCCATGAATACACACTCTAATACACGCTTTTTTTTCCTTCACTTCAAAATTACACCCTTAAATCATCAGTGGCTCATACCCATCAAAATGATTAACAAATATATGCAGATAGTTATTCAAAAGATATTTTTTACAATGTTTTAATATATTTTGAAGCGTGTATACAATGTATAATAACTATATATATCCTTTCATTTCACAACGTGATCTAGTAAAGCATCGATGATCATATTTTTTTTGCAAAATTTGGAATTGAAAGCCAGAGTTTATTCCAATTGTTATCAATATTATCATTTTCATAGAAATGACTAGACAAAAGTATTGGTCAGTTATGTAGATATACATTAATCTTTTGATTTGAAAACAATGAATGGAAAAAAAATTTGAAGATACACCAAAGTTTTTTTTAAAACAAAAAGCACAAAAAGGTCATGGTAATAAAGAATACTGTGATAAATAAATATAAATGCAAACAAACGAACAGACAAATGTGTTTTTAAGCATTAAATGCCATTTCAGGAGCTGAAAAGAAGTGACTTTGAGATGCTCACAACATATGCGAGGTTACTGGCCACTTAAAGGTAACAGGGTAATGGAAATATATGCCAACGTTTGTTCAACTCTATCATATGATGTAACAGATAGTATTCTAACATTATCAACACATTGAAAGATCTCTGCAAACTTCCATCATTGCAGAATACTTGAAGCACACAAATAATGCCAATTTTTATTGCAAACCATAATAACATTTAATCGAAATCAGCAAATTCTATTAGTTTTTTTAGAATCAGAGCTGGGAGAGTCATTAGGTCAATAAAAGAAGATGGACAAATCAACTGCTTGTTAAAATCTCTGAATCCTAACCATTTCTACTCCACTTTGCATGGTGTCAAGACACCTGTGGGTACCTTGTGCTTTACATTCATCATGTATGGGTACATTCTGCTTTGAGGCGCTGATGGGTTACTATCAAACAAACAAAAATAAAATTGCGCAATTTGAAAATAAAATCTGTCACACAGCACAGGTAATCAATAGCACCTGGGACATTAGGACCAATATGAAAGGTGTGTAGTCTAGATTAAGTACTTTTCAAAATCCCAATCATAAAAAAGATGAGATCCAACATAAATTTAAAAAACTGACCCTTTAATTAAATTTCAAAATAAAATGTAAAGAAAAAAGTAAACAGATCTTCGTTAATTTATCAAAACGATGAAGATTGACTCTTGTTAAAACAAGAAATTATCCACATATAAATACAAAACAATGGTTTGAACAAAAATATATTGTGCAAATTTATATATATATATTGAGCATTTTGTCACCGAAAACATGTTATGACTTAAAATGAATTGATGATGACGATGATGATGCCTATTTGTTTAAAAAGGAATGCTTGAATGTTGATTACAAAATAAATTGTAAACATTTACAGTAACAAATAAACTTGATTCAAATAGTAAAAGCCAATGGCAATTAGCAGGAAAACAGCTGTAGCTTAATTTCAAAACCGACCATCGTACTTGCTTACAAAAACCCACCTAAAATAACATACTTTAGTTATATTCACACAATACCAATCATTTCACACAAAGCTGCAATAATATGAAAATATACATATTTTTTTTAATCCCTAAATAATAAGCGTCTCTTCTAATGATCATGAAATCATACTGATAACAGATTACCACCTGAAAAATTTTGTACCAAACAAATCCAAAAAGATTTTAAGTAGACAAAAATACTCTCCTTTTTATAAATCATCATGTCAAAGGAAGGACATTGTCGTTCATATTATTCCTTGTTAGCTTCTTGTCTTGCTTTCACATAGAAATATCATATTTTAAAAGTAACTAAAATTGTGAATGTCTCATATCTTGAACGCACACATCAAATTTCAGTCAATGTTAACAAAAATGAATAAATAAAGTTTTTTGGCTTTCTTCTTTTTGTGGGTTTCAGTTGCAGTCTGCCGTCACTGACTTATTCTTACACAGACTCAAAGGTGTCATGTGTACCGGCAATTGGTATAGAAAGGGGAGGGTGAGACATATTCACAACAGGAGTTGTCAAATCAGAGTGCTTAGATAATCTCTTTACATGATCAACTGATACATTAAAAAGAAGTGACAAAATTTCTGTACACAAGGTTTAGTCAGAGACAGATATTTTTCTATCCAAAACTCAACAGTTTACATTTATTTAAAAACAAGGTTTTCAAATAGAAAAATGAATGATATAACTTATGAAATAATAAAAAAGGTTCTGCAGAATGAGAGTGAGATTCCGTAGTAATAACATGAAACATCTCTAAAAGCATACTATACACAAACCATGTTTCAAGAATGGAAAAGAGTATTTTTTTCTTTCTATTTTACATCCTTATTTTTTTCTGATTATAGAGCATTTCATTTTGATTTCACATATAACATTTAAATCAATAAAGTAACAAATAACATTTTTCCTTTCCCTGCTTAAATTGAACTCTTTGATTCATTAATAAGTCCACAACCTATCATTTTGAAATCCGTGACACTGGTCCTGTTGATTAATGTTTAGCTTTCAACAATCTATGAAGAACATAAATTCATTTGATTTCAATTTTCACTGGTTTTACCGGCTATTTTAACAAATCTAAAATGACCTTTGGTTCCTCAAATCACAAAAAAGGATAAGAGACAGTCAACAATAATCATATATCATATGGATGCAAAGATTTCATGAGAACATGTTACAAAATATGAGCATAATCTTAATGTTCATCTACCCAAACATCAAATAATAATTTTAAAAAATTTCATTCATATAGTATAGCACAATCAAGAAAAATAATATTAGATCATCATCGCACAAAGGAAATGGAATTGAGGTATGGAGAAAATGTAAACACAATAATATTAATACGCAAGCAACATTAGAATATTTTTCAATGAAGATATCTATCAGTCCGTGTTGTCTTGGAATATAAGTTTGACACAAGGATGACTTTCCGAAAGGGGGGTAGCACAGAAAGGACAGATCATCTGGAAGCCATGGGATCCATGAGGCACTGCTATTCTTGACCAAAATCTATTCATGACAGACAAAAAATGAGCTTCAATCAGAAAACAACAAACAATAAAACCCACCCACAATAAAACCAAAAAATTTGTATTTCACCAAGTCCCGAATAATTGATTTACATATATAAAAATACAACACTGCTACAGACGGCTGGCCAAACTATGAGAGTTTTTGTTTTAATTACCTTTACTACCCCTCTCCTTTGTGACCCACCTTGTTGTGGTGGAGAGGCTTGAGTGGTCTAATGACTTTGAGGGCTATACCAAACAGGTACAACCATATTGGAAAGGTCTCAAATGAAGATCCAGACCAAGAGGTCACAGGGCCCAGTAAGGGGCCCTGAGGTGGCAGCCCCATCACTTATCTAGGGCACAGTGGGGTAATCTCCAACTTGTCCAAACTAAAGAAATAGGCATATGCCCGACTCAAGGATTGATTACACGGTGACAACTTGTGCATGGAAAAGGATTATGAACACAGGGACATGGAATACTAGATCCATTAAGGGTAAAGAAATAGAGTTAGTGTAAACAGCAAGAAAAACTACCTAGAGGTAGACCAAAGAAATTGTCGCAGGATGCAGTTTCAGAAATAATAAAAAAGAGAGGATCTAGGCTAGTAGAGGCAAAGAGGATGTCACTGAATAGGGATCAATGGCAAAAGTTAGTGTATCATGTATAAAGGTACTAAAAAAGTTATTGATAAAGAAAGAACGAAACCTTTACTACCGTACCATATAGAATTTAGAAACATCAACAAAGCTTCAAAGACAGATTTTTCCATCCCATTACAGATGACAAAATGATAAATACAAGAAGGAAAAAATGTTGTAGTGACGATGTTACTAATGTTAAACACCACCTAAGAAAGCTCTGGAAGAATTAGAATAAAACATACATAAAAAAATCCTCTCTCTAAATGAGGACTTGGGAATGTAGAAGGCAATGGAGAAGTGACTTATCCACTCGGCCAAAGATGCAACCAGACAATACAGTAGCTTCCACGAGAGTACCCACTTTTCAGACGAAACCAATTTTTTTCTATCGAAATCACCACTCTGTATGCCAGCCAACTAAATTGCTCTGCCGCCCGAGTGCCCAGTATCTTGACGTCTCGTTAATAAATTTAGTCTGATCGTTTGTCTTAGTTAACAAACACGTTGTAACTCATCGTCAGTGTTCATTGGATAGTTAACACCACACCTTTGTTACCATGAATAGCTTTTATGGCCCTAGACTAACAAATAAACAACAAAAATTGACCAGTAAAACGTGTCCATGTGTCATATTTGGGGTTTCAAAGATCAAGGGACCTAATTCATAAAAATAAAAGGTCTCCCGGACCTCGCAGGGCAATGTCGCCTGTGTGCTCAGTTATGCTGCTTCCCGAGCACCGGGTACTTAATGGAAAACATCACAAAAATCAAATCAAAACCAACTACTGATTCTTCACACGCTACTCACTTTGCAGAGCATTCTGATGCCATATGACCACACGGAGCAAAACAATGTGTGGGTTCATCCGAATCAACATACAAGCTCAGTTCACACCCCATCTGTAGTTTCACAAAGGCTCCATCCTAGTATGAGAGGATAATGAATTCATATTTCACAAACTTTAAAACATCATGATTAATCAAAGTAGTAAATCATGCAATCAAGTGGTACTGACATTGACATTGTGCTTGGAATCATTATTTTTATGTCGTACTGAACTTTTTTTTGGTTTGAGCTAAATGTTAACAAATTCATATAAAATACTGTGATAAATGACTGAGTGATCAATTCTTGTGACAATGGTATCAATCGTTTTTAGTGAAATAACGCATATGTGTACTTACAGCAAGACACAATGGACATTTGCGAACATTTGAATCATCTTGACCCCACGTGTGGTTCCCATGGACATGGCCACACGGCAAATAGACATAAGGCTGTCTGTCACGCAGATTGAGGGAACCACGGGTTGGTAAAACAAGAGTGTTTAACCCTACAGGACATTGGGGACGGCCAGCATTCAATCTGCCAACCATTCTCTGAAACTCTCCTTCGCTCTGTCAAGAAAAAAACCCCAACAAAATAACGACCCTAGTTGGCACACGATGTAAAGTTTACCTGTTTTATCATTTGCTGAGGATAGCTATAAGGGAAACAGTAATTTAGTACTGGCTTTATTCCATAATAAAAAGATTTAAATGTATGGCTCATGGAGCCACTATAAAGATATGATCACATGCTTGTCCTAAATCTTGGGATCCATAGCATTTCCAACACTATATTTAGCCACACAAGGTGGTTAGAAGTTTGTTTTTAGAAGTGTGAGCAACTTGGATCGTGTATTATACAAAACTTGTGATTGGCGCAGTCATTTTCACCAAGACTAGGAATAACCTCGAACCACAGTCTTAGTAATAACAAGAGATGAAGACCACAGTCAGCTGACAGTGTTTAACAGAATGTTTACACATGTTGTTCATTACGAAAGTAATCTGTCAGATACACATGGCTTAATGGCATATATCAAGAGAGTCTAAAGAGAGATAAATATCTTTTTTTCTTTATCAATAATCTTTTGGTTCACTAGATAAGTGGTGGGGCTGCCACCTCAGGGCCCCTTACTGGGCACGGGGCCCTATGACATCTTGATCTGGATCTTCATATGAGGCCTTCCCAATATGGTTGCACGTATGTTTGGTATAGTCCTCAAAGTCATTAGACCACTCAAGCCTCTCCACCACAACAAGGTGTGCCATAAAAGAGAGGAGAGAGAAATATACTATCATATATATTGTTTGTTATCAGACAAGCACATTAACACAGTAATTATAGTGAAATCACGGCATACAGGCAACACAGTGAAGATTGAGAGTAGGGATTATATTGACTGACAGTTACAGTCGTGCATTTAGGTACATAATAGTTGGAGAGTGGGGTAATTGAAATAATCTTTGATTTACCGGAGATGCAATGAGGCCTTGAGCCGATCGCCACACAATTGTTGCCCCACACAAGTCGATGAGAGTACCGTCTCGTAAAATATTGTCTTCTTCCGTCAGCTGAAATTTTTTTTTCAAAAAGATAAATAAATAAATAAAATCAGTCACAAACAAAAAGAATTTAACATCCATCAATTCAATACAGATGCAAGAGACAGAAAGTACAATTTTTATTGTAGAGAGAAAGCCCGTAAACTGGTTGTCAGTATGTGATCAGATGGCTATCATTTGCAATTACAATAAAGAGGACTAATGTTATATATATACAATACAGGAAAAGAAAAGGCCTCTATATCACACTGTTAGAAAACATTATATAGTGAAAAAAAACCCACCTAGGACTAAGTATAATCTTTACCTGATGATTTTTCAAAGGTGAAGGTCTTGAGTCACGCAATGAAAATAGAGCCCCTCCCACAGAGACTTCCCTCCAATGCCCTGGCTTTCCTACTGGAGAAAATCCACCCTGAGGCTGCATGACAAATATACCGTTTGTCGTCAGGCCGTCCACATTTTCGTCACAACACCATTTCACAGCTTTCTCCTGACATAGAGGAAAGGGCAGTATGTTAATTGCCATTGTATTGGTACATTAATTGAAAGAAATATTAAACATGAAGTTGACCATAGGGGTCCCAGTGGCACAGAGGTACGGTTCTCGCCTCTGAAGCGAAAGGTACCGGGTTCGAATCCCGGCAGCGACA
>JARBEQ010290533.1:0-17669 GCA_030265355.1 Tritonia tetraquetra
TGAAGCTGTATGGCGGGCGCTGAAATGACCTTTCTGTGTCGATAGAGCCCTAAAACAGCAACAAACAAACAAACATAGATGTCTTTGAGTATATCTCCCTTTTCTGAGAGCATTGATAAAAGCATTACTTCTTGTTGCAAAATATAAACACTTTAATGGTAGCAGTAATGGCAAACTTTGATATTTATATAAATATATTATTATTATACCTCAGACCAAAAATACATTTTAAAAATGTCTCATTATTGGGGTAAATCAAAAGGGGTGATAAAATTGACGTGTCATTGTACTTTCATTTGACCATGATAATTATGTTAGTGTGCTTCTCTTTCACCAAACGAAAGTCATTGGTCACATGTAGTGTGTGGAAAGTATGACAACGTAACTTGTTCTAGATTCATGTGGCTTTTCTGTTTCGTCATAATTGCTATATCTCTTTGAAAAACTAAGTTGTTTTTATATAATAATCATCAATGTTCAGCTTTATAAGCACCAAGTAATGATCGCTGTCCATATGCTAGACATTTATCAAGACTAAAACTATTCTGAAGTAAAGAAGAAAAAGTGACAAAATCTAGATTCGTTCTGGTGTGTACAGAAACAATAAAGAAAATGTTGTTTTTTTCTTTTTGTAAACTTGAACTTGATCCACATACACAGCAAGGCACTGATTCCAATTACTAGTTGTAAAAACAAATACACACGTATGTAATTTATCTTTAGAAAGTACTGTTTCACTAGTAGATTTCAATAATTTGTATTGGTGTAATAGCTTTTATTCCTTGTATAATATATTAGTAATTTTCCCCCCGCTTGATAAGATTTCTCCATTTGACACAAAAGTCGACTTTGATTCTTGAGAAAAATTGTGAACAATCGAGTCCAAAGCAAAAAATTAAAGGAATATTTTGTTGTATTGAAATTATTTTTAGCTGTGTCTGTTTATTAAAACAATTGTAACATGGTTGTATTGATTTATTTATGAAAATAAATTTGTGATGTTTATGAACTTCCTGTGTTGTTTCATTTATCATGAATCAAGTGGACAGAATATTCTGTGCCATGTTACAACAATACAGAAGTGGAAACAAGCAGGGTGAGATTCCCTGTCTCTTTTATTTGCAGTTATATATATTTTGCACTAGGTTTACACACTTAAATGTCTCTTGATTTTATCAAGGAAACTTTCAAGATTAACAGCCAACACTGTGACCTGACCTTGACCAGTGTTCTTGCTAATAATAATAATATGTACTACAGTAGTGCACGCTTCGTCCATGCACACACTTTTTGGGTCTGACCAATTTTTTGCTAAGTGCAGGCTCGTGATATTTTTTCAATAATCCCGTTTAAACGCTTTCTGTCTTTCTTCATCAATGGCCTTTAGTGCCTTTCGATGTAACATTTATGTGTGATATACAAACTTTCACCATTGATCCCTATTTATGTGGCCAAACCATCTTAATTGATTTTTATCTATTTTCATTTCCAGACTTCTTCTCTAATTCTAGTATTTCTAAGTTTTGCCTATTGATGGTCTGAGGAATTTCATTTCTGTTGCCTGTGGTTTGCTTTTATCTCTACTGTCTAGTGTCCATGATTCATTTCCCCATATGTCAAAATTGGGCATGTTCTACTGTGCTTTTCTCGTTATTACCAAGGCTTTGATCGTTTAGTTTCGTTATTTTTGTGATTTATTATATACTGGCCGGCATAAAAGATGCGAAAATTTTGGATTGCAACCAATGAAACATTGTTTTCGTGAGTAGTGAACACTAATATTGTACCGGTGTCTTTTCTTACAGAATTCACCAAGTTCAAACCAAACAATTCATTAATTGGTTGCTTGAGCAATGAAAAAACAAGGGGGTCACTTTCTCCTGTAGGTCCCAATAGTGTGTCTGGTAGTATATAAGAAAAGAATCACGCTTATGTTGATGCAAAATGAAACGGCCCTGTGCTATTATTGTTCTTCTTGGTCTTCCGGTCAATGAATGAATTGTTTTAAATTGGTGAATTTGGCAAGAAAAGATGCCGGTGCAATGATATTAGTGTTCATTACTTGCGAAAACAATGTTTGTTGACATTGGTCACGATCCAGCATTTTTGAGTTTTTTATGCCGGTTAGTATATGATATTATGAAGGGAAAAATATGAGATTTATAATTTTCTAGACATTGTTGAGGTCTCGTTATTTCCAGTGTTGTTAACAACGATGATCCAATCTCTTTCAAGGCTGTTGAGCCAAGTTAGGCATTGCTCTTCTTTCACTCCTTGACCAAACTCATTTCTTTTGTGATCGATTTTCGAACACGAGCCAGCATCAACATAGGGAATTCAGGGATCAAATATATCTCTTTGACAGAGTGGCTAGGTTTGTAACTTTCATGATCAGTTTCTCATTTTGGTGCTGAGGCCTACTGTCTTTTATTGCCCACAATATCAAAATCACAGTGGAACTCGGTTACAATGGGATCATGGCTTGAATGCCAGTGAGTCAGTCTAATCCAGCTTGTGGAATGTCCCGTTGTAGCCGAGTTGGACAAAATTAATCCTGTTGTCAATAAATACTTTGCAAAGAGCAAAAATCGGGGACTTATAAATGTCCTGTTGTATTGTTCCACTGTATTACCCTTTTCACAGATTGTTGAAAGATGGACTTTAAAAAGCATGAACATTAAGACAATGTAGTTGGATTTATGCCTATTTCAACACAATAAGGTCATTGCAAAGGCAGCTCCTCCTGTATCGAAAGTATCAATTTGAAGTTTTACACCCTTTTCAATACATCATAAAGATTTCCAGAACTTGGATAATAATTGCTTTGGACGACAAGTCCAATCACAAGCATTGTGATCCGCACTTTGAATGTCATGCCTCAATCTCTTCTCAAGTCTTTCAGTGCTAGGCTGTTATTAGTTATAGCAGTAGCAGCAAGCTCCCAGATGCCAGTACAGTGCGGGAGAAACTGGATCATTATGAGAATCATATTTTTTAAAAAATAATTTAAGAATGGTTAGCAAAGAGGCCAGGTGATTAGACACCTAACTGCTAAGAAAGAGCAGCCACAAAGAGAACACTTAAAAATGCAAAGCTGAGTAAAAGAACGAGAGCAACTCACGAACGATGGAGGAAAGCTTTAAAAATGTTGCCCTCCATTAGAGTAAAGTGCCCCAATTCCAGATACTTCTCAAAGTCAAAGGCATGTTTACTTTAAAAAGAATAAAGTTTTACCCACAATGCATTGGGAATCATCTGAAACCAATCAAGAAATAAGTTCTTCAAATAAATTTAGTAACATTGTTACTTTTCTTGATCTCAAGTGATTTTCATCACTTCTCAACGCCATGAAAAGCGTCCGGAATTGGGCTCTCTTACCCTATTACTATTATTTTTCCCAGCATAAGCAATAAACATATTGTGTGGCTGCCCTATCATGGCAAAGGTGGCAAGTCCTGCTTGTTTTCTTGAACAAGTACTTTTACTTTGAATGCCTCACTCAAAGTTAGTTGTTGCCCTTGGCAGCTCATTAAATTATAGGTCACATCAAAGGTGGGACTTCCAGTTTAGTCTATCTCAGAGAGGACTTGATTCCATAAGGAATTTGCAGGGTCAGAGCCATAAAAACTGAGAGTCCAAAGGATAAAATCCCCCCACCATCAGCAGGATTTGAACCCAAGATCTAATAATGTTACCACTATGACACCCCCCCCCCCCCCCCCCAATCCAAGGTGATCAGTACCAATTCTTAAGAGTTGGGAAAGCAACTGCGATAGTCCAGGGTTCTATTTGTCCCCATAAACCTAAGCTATAGGGATAGCATATTTTTCCCACACCCGCTGCACTGTAACAATGAACAAAATTAAGTTGAAAAAGGTAAGGACAGTAAAAGTGGACAGAGGCAGAAACACAGTCACAAGCATATCACTCGACACTCTCATAGAAGTCAACACCAGGTTCATTTTACACTAATACAATGAAATTTATTAAAACTTGTATACTTCAATCACACAAATTTAGACAACTCCAACGGACTAGCTACAAGATCAAGAGGAATCTGTCTTATAAATCCAAACAAATGAAGGGCGATGGAATGAGATGAACACTGCAAGGTATATGCTCTAAAATTTCTAACAGCGAAAGTATAAACTTGTGCAACACGTTCAAAGGCTGTTCCCGTAAAAACCATTGTGCTTAAATAGTAGTTTAAATTACTATGTGAACACAAAGCAGGAAAAGTCATTTCATGTAACAAGACAACTTTCATGACAAGTTTTCCTCTTCTATAAATTGTCTTTCCCTCTTATATAAAAAAGACATGGGTTACATGATAAAATTAAAGCACATACAAAGTCAAAAGAAATTCTTATGAAATTGCAAATGTTTTCTCTTACATCCCATACGATATTATTTTCGTCCAAACATAAAACAAAACAATTAATCAGAACATCACACGATTGACCTATTTGCAAGTTTCTGAATGAGTGATTTAAAAAATGTTTTCATTTTCTGACTAAATTACTGGATCTAGGCCTGTGTATCATAAATCAAGGAAGTGAAGAGGAGAAGATATTTGAAAAAAATATACATAAGTATAAGCAACATATATTGGTATGAGAAATAGCCAAAATATCTTCAACACACATATTGATATAAATAAATATATAGCTGTTTCTGTTCAGGTGCTTGCAAGCCACTGAAAGAGTTGAATGTAAGTTTCCTTTACTCTTGCAGAACTCATGAAGACATGTTTGATTCACCTTAAAATATCTGAGAAAATCTTTTAACAGTACATGCGCATTCTGTCTTGTTTAGATACTTTCAACTTCCAATCACCTCATGTGCACAGCAATGCAATTAAGCTTCAAAATCAAGGCCGAATCCAACCTGTGGAAAACCAAAAGAAAATTATGAGCAAAAAATAAATAAAACACACTACTTACATTATATGTATTCCTTCTACAGAAAATATTTAAAGATTACACTCCAGAACGCTTAATTCGAAACTAGCTTTTATCCAAAAGGGTCACGTTTCCCGGAAATTTCTTCTCAAATTGATCAATTTAAAACCAAAAATACCCCTTTGTCCTTTGGTACTCAATATGGATCAAAGACAGGACACCTAATTTGTAGTCCATCTCCGATTGGACTTCGATTCCATAAGGAATCCACAGGGCCACATCCATACGAACTCTTTAGACGGGATTCGAACACACGACAATCGCTGCTACCGCTACTACCACCCTCCCCCAATAGAATTATCACAAGTAAGGGACATAGGACACACACCCATGTGATTGCAGCTAAATCACACCATGATGCCTCACGGAATATCAAAGACCAGCAACGCTGACCCCCCACTCCACCCCAATGCCAGCATCACAAGTAAACACATAGGGCACAAACATGAAAGGCAAGCCGTAGAGTAGAGATGCAACGTCAGTGACAGACACCCATGGTTGCCATTATCAGAGCAAAATCACACCCCAGAGCTGCCAACCCCAAACCGAGAGAAAGTGTACAATCAATGAGCAAAAAGTGTACAATCTGGGAAAAAAAAGTACAATCCTAAACCGGAGAGAGAAACAGTAAAATACCTCTTTCCATGTTTGATCGAATTAAATTTTTTTCAAGGTGGCTTCACCATTGTATTTTCACTAAGAAGACTTGTTAAATAAAAGAGAATATTTTCTACATAAAAATCAAAATTTTCAGTTTTCAGCAAAGTTTCATGTATTAAGCATTGCGCGGAAGGTCACGTAATGATCTCTATATAATATAGATTAACCCCCAGATATTAGTGTAGAAATGGCGGTTATGTAATTCATTCCCACATCAACCTCTTAAAATCCAACCAACAGCATCTAAAAATTAAAAGTCATAACTACACCCCCAACTTTTACTGTTCTACCGAGCTAAGTGGCTAAATCCCATTGTTTATACTGGGATCAAGTTCATTCACGCCTGTTTCCTACCAAATAATGACCCCACACATACTGGTTTACCATGAGTAATAAGATGATAAAGACGATTTCTAAATAAAACTCTCATAATTCACTCTTATCAGTGATCAGAAAAACCGACGAACCAGATCGGTAAAGAGAAAATGAAAGTAGAAATATGTCTAGACTAGAACACAGCGAGTCAGAGTTCGTAATGGTAAACTACTAACGAAACACGTTGTTTGAAAATCATGGCCGTCCAAGCGAGTGATCAAATGAACAGATTCATTTTAAATTACTAGTTTTCGAATGTAAAAAAGGCTGATCGCGGTCTTGGCACTAACATAAAGCGTAGACAAGCAGTGGAGATTAGAGATCGAACGAAATCTGTGAGTTCCATCACGGAAGTAGTTCGATTCTTTTTAACAATATCGAACTCACAGAATACGAATTAAATACCGTTAAAAAGATAGTATTGGTGACTGAACAAAAATGGTATTGTAAATGACCCGAGCATCAATAGAACTAGACTACAGTACGCATGCGTAAATAAATAATACACTGTTTCTTTCTCCAATACATCCGGTAAATTTGTTATTTCGCAGAAAATAAGGTCTTATCGCTCAAAACACCTGTGCTGATCAATCCAACATAAAATCGTACTCCCAAAAGGAAAAATAAGTCAAAATCGTATCCGTGTAATTTGCTTAAAAAATCGTACTAAAATATGCATCTAAAAAAGAAATCGGTTAAATGTCTGACGGTCATTGCAAAAAGTCGTACGATCGGAATTAAAAGTTGCAAAGCGTACAAATACACAGTTTTGGCGTTAGGTTGGCAGCTCTGACACCCTGATGCCTGATGGAAATATCAAAGTCAAGCAAACACTGACTGATCGCCACCCCACCGTGCACGTGGTCGTGACATAATATTAGACTCAAGTAGCCTAACATCTCTGTCATGAATTGGTGTTGGCATTTCTTTGACTGTGCCCAGTCGACCGTGCTCACCCACCGCCAGCAAGAAAAAATTCCAGGGCTTTTCAGTCTTTCTATAAAATTCAAGGGAACCCTGAAAATAGTTGATGCCCAAGTGTTTGGTATCATTTGCATATTTGTCCTTTTATTCTGTATTTTACTTTATATCATCAATGGCTGCTTTTAAAATCTATTTCTATATACAATAAATCAGGTTCAAATTGGAGTTATTTCCCTTGTATCAATTGTTGTAGAATTCCAAAAGCCTGTGGTTGTTTATTAACGGTTAACCAAAGAAAGACTACAATTACATCTTTTGATATTAATAAAGTACAATACATATGACAATAAATACTTGTCATGGTCACAAAATAGATAAGTACACTATACCTTGTGGCCACCGGCATTAATGTTCTTTCCGTCAATCAATCCGGAAAGTGTTACTTTCACACCTGAAAAAATTAAAATGTTTAAGGTTACAAGTGAACACCACAAAATACAGGGTTCCTGCACCCTTCCAGGGCTTTTCAAGGTCAAAATCTAAAAATCAAATTAAATTCTGGGGCTAAAAAATTCACTAATATTCCCACAGAACTGCCAACAAGAAAAAAAAAAACAACAGATGGACAAAAAAAAAAGGTTTTGGGAGAACAAAAAAGAAGACATCTAAAGGCAACATTTTTTCTACAATTTCCCATATAAAAAGTAGAGACTGGGATAGGTAACAAACATAATATTCTTTTTCCTGGAAGAAAGTAGTCTACTGTTACTAAGGATCTGATCGAAAAAGGTGTTGAATTTATGTTAACATACATGACATAGATATATTATAAATGTGAATGAAAACAATATGGAAAAAGGAGAAGGGTGACTTGCTGCCAAACAAATTTTAACTAATCATACTGCTGATATTAGTCGCTGATGAGCCTTCATGGATTTCTTACGCCATTATTTTATTTCAGTTCTTTTTTTTAAAGGCAGACAGCAGGAAACAAAAACGGAATTCAGTATCTCCCACCGGGACATCTAAAAAATGGGACAATCCCAAGGAAAACAGGACTTGGCAGCCCATAGATAGTGCAGCAAAAACTTTCCCCTGGCTTTTCAAGGGATCTCTGGAATTTAGGGGCTGCATAAGAACCCCATAAACAGGGCTGCCACTCAAATTTAATTAAATCCACAGATCTTTAATGCTAATTACACAACACCTCAATGGGATAACTAGATGGTCTAAATTTAGAACTCTTTTAACCAAAGCAAATAAAAATTAATATAAAAACTACCAACGTCATCAATAATAGGCGATTTGTATCCTGCAGTGATCGTAGTGACAAAAAGAAAAAGGAAGAAATTTTGTACAACTAATTTTGCACGTCATAATAATAGTAGAATCTATAAATAAAGAAGGAGGGGGGATGTCCGTGGAATCCAGGGACGGATCAACAGAAGGGTAGCAGCCCTGCCATAAATTATTATGTTGAAAATCTTAATTTACAATTTATCTTATAAAGAGCTGCCAGCAAAATTACTTTTCGACTCTTACAAAGGACCAAAATTTGATTATAGCAGACAAGAACACAAGAAAGAAAGGGAGGTTGTGCAAATGAATGATGTGTACCAGCGTGACTAGCATGATGGTAGCTTGATACAAATGCTTTGTTTAAAGCCCATCTGCGATAGGACTTGAACTTGCACAACCAGTGGGGAGAAAACACTCTTTAAACTTTCTGACAGACCGTGATTTGTGCACAACTCTACAACACAGAGTCCAGCAAAAAACAGTCACATGCTAATTGCAGGACTAGTAAAGAATGCCCGATACTTTTATAATAATAGTTAATTATTCTACAAATAAGCTTACCATCTCTTAATTTTTGGGTGTATCCCAGAGCAATATGGCTTTGATTGTTCACTTTTGCCTGAAAAATATAATACTAATATTTAAAAACTGAACATATCATACATGGAGGTTTCAGGCAACAGTTGATTTAAAAAAAATACAAGACATACATCTCTAGTGCAAAAAATACAAATAAGTTACTATGAAATACACGATGCAATCTCATCATACAGGTTAATCACCCAAAATCAATAAGAGTGTAGAAAACAAAATTCTACAAACAATCGCTCATTAATAGAAAAAATGAAGAATAATCACTGAAATAGAAGAGCCATGGGCTCTTTTCAAACGACCCCCCAATAGCATTCAGTTTCTCAATCTTTTTTGGTGTTTTTTAAATGTTTCATTGTTCTATTTCTTTTTCAAAGAAAATTCATCTGATCTGCAAACAGTAGTTGAAGATTTATGAATCCAGAATCCAAAGTTCGATTCAAGTCCAAAACTACATTCAATTGGGAGATTTTGTGCTCATCAAAATAACGAAAATTAAAAAATAAATAAATACATTCAATGATTGATCAATGTGATCTGCTATCCTTTTTATTGTAAAAAAATCTTATTTCTCTTAAAGTATGTCCTTGCCAGTGATTTGATACTCACCAAAGACTAAGTACGAGAAGACAGTCACAGATCAATCTCATGATTCTATGAGGCGGATTTATTCTGGATCAAGATATTAGGCCAAGCAGGTGATCAGCCCACTGACTTTTCTGTGGTAGGAATTAATTTTGACCCGACAGCAGCTTTTCGGCCTACTCAATTCGTAAAATATACAGTAATCTATATTGTAAGAATGAATACTATAGAGAGAGATGATTAACATGAAAAAAATATCATCTCTCAAAAAACAAAAAAAATAAGAATAAAACTGAATATTTCCACCCGGCAAGAGACCCAACCCCCAAGCAAAACCAGATCATCTCATTCCAGTACAAGAACAGAAAGCCACAAAGGGAGCGGGGATGATAGGTGAGGGGGATAGAAGACAAAGGAAAGAGTGTGGACCGGTTTAGCACCCCCCTGGCCCACAGAAGAGGTCCCGCCAACCACCCGCAGAACAGTACCTCTGAGCCACTGGGACCCCCCAATTTCATTACTACCAAACTAAAAAACTTACACTGAGTGAGGCATCGGAATCCAGTTTGTATTTAGCTCCCAAACCGAAGGATGTATTGCCACTGCCAGCAGCCCATGCCAGGCTCACGGCAGCCTCAAGATCATCACTGACCTTCTGGTAGACTGAACCAGTAAATTCTTGACCATCATTTCTAGAAAGAAGAAGTAATAATCAGATTTGCCTCCAGATCCAGAGACCAAATGTGACCCGATTCTTCCTTTTGGGAATCATGCCGCAAATGCGAACGTGGGAAATCGCATCAAAAGTGAGAGTGGTAAAAAATAACAGTTCTCAGATTTTTGTTAAATTAGAAACTACAATATCTTATCTATCTATATAGCATGAGATGTTTAATGGAAAACAATGTAGAAATGTGTAAAACTTAATTTTTATCACACAAGGCAGTCAATGTGTTTCTCAAAAAGCGTTGGCAAACACAGTCCTCTACGCCAGACATTCACAGATTTATATAAATCAACGGATCAACTTATCTATCAAATCTGACAACGGGTACGTTTGAAATAGCTTTATCAAATCTCAAAATGGTAGATGTAGTACTATTACAATTGACATCCGCTAAAAATTCTTGCTTTAATCTTTTTAACAGCATTGAAATTCCATTAAAAAATTATATAAATTAGCTAGCATTAAAATATCAAGTCATTAAACGACAATAAAACAAAATATTCAAGGAATTGAACAATTGTTAAACCTTTGTTAAAAGAAAGTGAAAAAACTGTATCTTCTTTCCCAATGTTCAACAACAAACTAAAATCTAACATGTTAACCTTAAAACAAGCAAAACCATTTAAAAACAAAACTTTAGTGAAAAGGAAACTGGTCCTTAAAATCAAAATGTACAAAGAGATATTTTTAAAATTTGTAAGTGACCATGGAACAAATACGAAATGAGCTCGATTTCTTTGAATCTATTACTGAAGACAATCAACAAAACTGTTACATGGTCACTGATTCATATCCATTTATACAAAAAGCATAAATGAATCCTTACAATTGTAGGTTGTTCCTGAAATGAAATTTCTTATTTTTTATAATAATGTCTCCATCACATTTTGCATTAAAATGGTGTGAAACTGAAGAAACAATTTCACAATTTGAAGGAAAAGAAGAAGCCTTTCAAAGCTACCAATGACATAAAAAGTATATCTCTATTGGAAAAATAAATCAATGCATTAAAAAAAATTAGTTACATATACAGTATATTCATGAAGGGAGAAGGGAAACTCCATGGGATATGTTTGCAGATGATGTGCTGTGCACTGACAGCAGGGAGGAAGCTGAGGAAAAGCTTCAAGCCTGGACCAACGATTTGGAAATTAGGGGCATGGAAGTAAGCATGGAGAAGACACCTACAAAAAGGAGGAAGTAACTACCAAGAAGAGAGTATTAAGATACTTGGGGAAGACGTACCAAAAGTGCAAGAGGTTGGGTCAACAATACAGGAAGATGGAGGAAGTGATAAAAAGGTTGCCAGAAGAATTCAGACAGGATGGAGCAGTTGGAGGAAAATGACAAGAAAGTACCACCAAGGGTGAAGGGAAAAACGTATAAGACCATAATAAGGCCAGCAACGATGTATGGTATGGAAACGGTAGCAGTCACCAAAGCATAAGAAAGGCAGATGGCAGTGGCAGAGATGAACATGCTAAGGTTCTCTATGGGTCTCACAAAACTAGACAAAGTCACGAATGACGACATAATGAGAAAAATGGAAACTGGACCCGTGTCTAATAGACAGAGAGACACGTCTGAGATGGCACAGGCACATATTGTTGTGTAGGGAGAAGAGTTAAAGAGGCTATAGGATTGCATAAATGAAGACACAAGAGAATAGGAACTCGTACCGGCCACCCTGCACAATTGTATGAGTACATCTGTCGAAGAGGAGTTATACATTTATTTAACTTGTGAAGGAAATTATAAAATCATAATTTAATACAATTTTTAGAGCTTCACCAGTAATAATTAAGCATGTTCTTTCATAACATCAAAAATACTTACACATTTGTAGTAAAAGAGAAGTCACCGCCATCATAACCAAATCCAAAGTTGCTTCGAGTCAACTTAGACTTGGATGTGTCAAAAGACACCTGATATCCTGCAAGCCAACCCTCATATCTAAAAAAAAATGTAAAAAATTGTAAATACAATGATTTCATGTACATTTTGAACAAATGTAGATGATCCATTTCTAAAATCTCACTACAACTACAAAAGATAATTGAAATAAAATGCAATTTGCTATTTGACTGATCAGCTGAATGTTATTAATGGTCATAAGAGCTAAGAAACCTAACAGTGAGGGCTAATATCCCTGAATGGACAAACATAAAATTAGTAACTGCCACCAACTTACCCTAATACGGCAGCTCCATGAAGAACAGGACCAGCAAAGTCCAAGTCAACATCAAAATTGCAATGGAGATGCTCCATCTTGTATTCAGTTTTTACCTTGGCACTCTTTTTCCTACAGCGACAATAGTAACAAGGAGTAACAATAATGAAATATATGTACACAATATATATCATAGGAGGCGAGGTAGTAAAGTGGTTAAGACAGCAGACTTCCATGACAAAGTCATATTCATGTCCCATGCCAGGCAATTTGTTTTTCTTTGACAGGAAGCTTTACTCTGAATGCCTCACTCAACCCAGGTGTAAAAACAGGTACCAATTCTCAACTGAGATTTGGGAAAGTACTTGCAATAGATCAGCCTCCTCTCTAACAAGAGACAAATTGCCACTTCAAACTATTAAAACCAGGTTTTATCATCAGATGAAAATTGTACTTACAAAAGGGGATTACTCTTAATAAAAAATTCCACTGCAAATGTCAACAGAACTATAAAAATGTAAAATGAACTTACCCGGTTGAGGGAGCAAATGATGCATCAAAGCATAACTGCAGACCTTCAACCAACTGATCTTCAATTTTTATTTCTGTGTTAAGAACATTTTCTGTGTTCCATTTCTCATTAAAAGTCAAACCTGTGGAGAAAATATTATAGTTGTGATCCATTTGTCGCACAAAACATAAGATAAAAGTCTTTGCCCAGTACTAAAGTCACAAGATCACATAAGAATAATACTTTTACTTTAATGGACTCATTTTCTTTACCCGTACCTGTACCTGAATAACTTCCAGGCTCAGATTTAAACTTACTATAATCTGCCAAACAAATCATCCACATTTCATTTCTGTTCAAGTTCATGTTAATCTCATTTCTAATTAATAAACTCGAGAAAAAAAAAGAAGAATGTTGATGATACAAGTGGCTTGCTTACCATAATCAGCCCATTTGTATTTGGTTTCAAGGCTTCCTCCCAATTTGCCGGTGTCTCTGTTGGAGGTAAGATTTGATTTGAACTCTACCTTGCTTTCTGTCTTTGTCTTAACATCAACCTTGAAGAGTGGGAAGTCTGGAAAATTCACATGAGATAAGTTTAAAAGTGAGCACTAATATTAATATCTTTTTTTATGTATTCTCATTTTTTGTTAGTTTTACTACATCCTTGGCAACCAAACATGACAAAGGCAGGACCTTGGTTTATAGTCCCATTTCCAATTGGACATGATTCCATGAGGAATCCACAGGATGAAAGCTATAAAAACACTGAGAAAGTTTACTTTCATCCAGTGATTGATCAAATTCATTCCCGCCTGCTTCATACCTAAGACTAATCCAACACATACTGGTTTATAACTTTTGACTATTTCTAATTAAAACTCCATAAAAGTTACTCTCAGGCGAAGCAGATTGGTAAAGAGAAAACGAAAGTGGAACCCTGATACGCAGCGAGTCGATGTTCGTAATGGCAGACTAGATACCAGCGAAGTGTCCGATTATAAAATTTTTGCCGTTGCCGTTGGGAGTGACTAAATGAATATACTAGATTTCAAGTTACAAATTTCAACGCGATCTAGACACTAAACGGGGAAGCTGAAACAGCGGGGAAGAAAAATCAAGTAGCTAAATCTAATGCATCGGGCAGATGAAAAAGGTGCCAACCGAAAACACAAAGACTAGCTAGTGTGAGCGCTAAACATAGTTAGAAACTAGCCCCAAACTGGCCACATTGACCTGACCCAATGGGAACGCATGCGCAACATTTCCGACTCGATTGGCGGCCATTGTTTTTCTTACTCGCAGCGCAGCAAGCGTTTGCCGGAGAGAAATATATTTTTCCAGCGAGACACTGATATCCACAGCAAATTTCTAGTGTCATTCCTGCCAATTGAAAACTCATCTTTTCATTTATAATAAATGAAAACAGCTCTCGAATATTAATAATAGCACGGTGTCACCGAATGAAACAGCAATCCTTCTGAATTCAATCACATTTTTATCTATTGAGCTATAATTATAATATGAATAAATAAGGTGTCAAATTAATCGGAATGACAAGTTCTACATGTTTATAACAAGTCTTTGAGCAATAATGTAAAAAAAAAATATTAAAAAATTTATTATCTTAATTTTTAAAATAATATGTAAAAATCTTAATAAATAAAATAGACTCGTCTATAACTAATAAAATATTATTTTTGTTTATTTGTCTGGGGTTAATCGTTCAATCAAAAGACCAAATTACTTACTGAATCCCTTTGAAAACACATCCTTGGCAGCTTTTCCCAAGTCTGAATAAGGGTGAGGTGCCATTTTTCAATATCTGTGAAAATTATCGGTAAAAATAAAGATAAACAATGAAAATCAATTTGGCTCTATTGTGACTTTACATTTTTAGAAGACCAAACATCAAAGAAAAGATAGGGTTGCCAAGTTTCCTTTTTTTACGGTGTAATGAATCATGGGAGTACTAGACTATAAAGAGTATCAAAAACCCTTCAATTTGATTGGTCAAATGAGGAAATCCATTTACAAACGTAAACACAACACATCCAAAACGGGGATTACCGCATTTGGCAGGCAGGGGACTAACCCAGCGAAGAGATGTGTCGATCCCCTTTCAAGTACCCTACATCTAGAGATATTATCACTATCGTCAGCCACAGTTTTTGTGCCCATCCCAACAACACAAAATCCACTCCAAAGAAATCCTTGCGGTTACGGCCTTCACTTAATGATTCTTGTCCAACATAGAAAACGTTGGCAAGAACTAGATGAGGTTCCAAAACATTCTGTGTCATTTTGTTTTACATTTTCTTTGTCCTTTTACTTTTACCTTTTGGCTGGTCGACAACTTCCAGCAGCCCTCATTTTCTTGCAAGAACTAAGACTAAGAGCAAAGATTGGATAAACAGCCGAGGCATGAAAGGCACTCATCATCACCAAATCATAAGATTGCAGTTCGATACTCGCAATCACAAAATCAAACATCCCCTTGCAGAGTACATGCTAACTTCTAATGTCAAGCACCACAGGATGATGTGATGGCAAAAACTTTTCTGACTTGACCTCTGCCAATGGCCTTTCTATCATCAGTTCAATTACAGATCTTTAGTGCATGCAAATCCATTATTAGCTATACTCTACTAGGTCTATAGATTTCTAGAAATTATGTGGTACAAATTACGTTATTTCAAAAGCTGGTGATCACTATCAAATTATTGACCTCCGACTGTCACGTCTTAGACTTCGTACATTTCCAACGTGCCCATCTTCCTTATTAGTCTATCTTCATCGTATTGATTGCATGTAATCCATCAATGTATATAAGCAAATTGCATTATCATTTCAGCAACATTCTCTTTTTGTTAAGGTAACTTCACCGCATATATATTCAAATACTTACATCTTTGTGTGTTTTAACAGCAAGGTCACCGATTTGCCGATGCAATATGTCGGAAGGAAGTAGGCAGAGGAATCAGAGAAATAGTGGAATAGAATAGACCTGGGCGGTAATCCAAATACCCAGTTCCTGCTTTTGACCCGGAAACCCAGTTGATTGGGATCGACCCGGGTCGAACCCGTATTCTCGACTCGCTTTTGAACCCAAACTCAAACCCTGAATTACATGTTGTTTTTTTTGTTTTTTTCTGTTTTAGGGCTCTATCGACACAGGTAGGTCATTTCTAAATAGAGTCAGATTTATATTTAAATATTAGTAACTATCCACTTTTTAAACTACCTACGTATTGTTATTATGGAGAAGGGGGTGTAGGCGGCTGTTGAAGACTGGCTTGTCTGTCTGTCACTGACGTCGATGTAAATGTAGACGAATGTCTCGACACTACTAGAAAACAAACGGCTCGTGTCAGGCTGGGTGTACGCACACGCACAGACACACACACAGAGATACACACACCCTCACACACACACACACACACACACACACACACACACATACACACACACACACATTCGCTCGCTCTCCCTTGCTCTGTGTATTGCAATAAAAATGTGACTTTGACGGTCATCCATTTTTGTCTCTCTTTCTCTTACGTTCTTTGTCTGCGTCAACTATTGACATGATTCTTTTCATGAACATACTTCAACCATAATAGTTTTATGTTTATTTCCAATTTATCGAAGTTTTTATTTTTTTAAGAGCGAATGTGTATCAATTTATGTGAGCCAGACTATCCTGGAGTAGACTGGCGGATGGATGAATGATTATATTATTTTTTGGAAAAGAAATGTTAATCATTATGTTGCTTTTATTTTCAATATAAAAAAAAAACAAACCCTAAAAACAACCGAAAGACAAAATGAACCTGTTCTTCCCTACCAAAATAAATCCCCAATAGTTCAAAAAATATTTTTTAAAAAATAAAAATACTGAGCTCGGGGGTGGCAGTGGCAGGTAAATGGTGACGACAATAGAGGGAATTACTTCTCTTGACAGTCTCAATCTTATTATCCAATAATAAAACAAGTCCGGGTTGAAAAATGACCTGAACCTTGAATACAGATCATTATATCTAAATAGCTTTTCGGCTCAGGGTTACCAGATAGTTTTCACTCAATTTGCAAAAAAAAAAGCCAGTTGGCTCGAAAAATTACGTTTCTCTTTTGCTCTAAATTTCGAATTTCATTGAATACCTGTTGTAGATTTTATTTACTTAATATTTCTTTATTTATTGAAAAAAATGTAATAACAGAGGAGCAAGAGAAAATAGATGATTGGGGATTTGGCAGTAAAAACGCCAAACTGAAAGCAAAATCCGGATTCAACCCGGATCAGACCCGGTTAATTGCATCTAATTAACCTGGAAACCCAGTTCCTTAAAAAGCAAGTCGATGCCCAGCCTTACAGAGGAAGTATAGGTGTAAAAATATAACCTCCAGCCCAAACAATCTATTGATTTAAACTATCCCATATAAATTATTTTGATATCAATTTGTAATTATTTCATCTGAATACATCATAGATTTTGGATAATAATATAGTTATCTTTATTTACTTTTTCCAATTCAAAAATATAATTTAAGCATTTATCTCACAAAAGGGGAAAGAGTCAAAAAGGTAATCTCTTAATAAGATTTCCTTATTTTCACGTACACTCTATTGATTATATAATAACAATAATGATAATGATGATAATGATAATAAAGTTTATTTTTAGAGCACCTTATTCCATACTTAATAGCTCAAGGTGCATAACACAGAAATATGGGCAGTGACGAGCAATCTTTACAAAACATGAAGTTAAAATATATACACTATAAAACAATATCAACGTACGTCACATAAATACATCGCACAAAGTAATGACAAAAGCATGTGAAAATGGATCATTGACTATCAAG
>JARBEQ010290643.1:0-17666 GCA_030265355.1 Tritonia tetraquetra
TGACGCTGCCGGGAATCGAACCATGTACCTTTCGCTTCAGAGGCAAGAACCGTACCTCTGCGCCACTGGGACCCCTGTTTTGATTATGAATAGATAATTAATACAATCACATGTGTTTGTATAGAGCTTCAACAAAAGTTAGTAGAATTTATTTGACACAGTCTATTTAATTTTAGCACGTTTTATCTTTGTAGTAATGTCATGCCCCCTTTATTTTATCCTGTGTACTGGATTAACCAGCGATCACATTGTCATTATCAATAGAAATGTTAATTCCCTGTTTTCTTGATAATCTTATAGATCATTGTCATTATCAACTAAGATATTAATTCCTTTCTTCTTGATACTTGAATAAACATTTCAGATTACGTGCCCTTCTTAAAAGAAGATTGATATAAACCAATTTTATTAGATTTTTAAATTTTTATAATGCTTTTTTTTCAATTTGAAATTTTTTTTTTTTTTTTTTAAATTGTTGTTGATTATGGATATAGCATGCTACCTTGGATGTTTTAACTCATAGCTGTTTATATGTTTTGGATGTCTTATTGTTGATTGCTTGCTTTTATTCCATTGCCACCAAAGAGAGAAATATCCACTACCAAATGTCTTCCTTCAATGAAAGCACTATGTATGGAATGATCAAACATGGATGCATGGACTTTGTAGAGTATCCTTCATGTTATTTTGTCAAGTCATCGTGACTTTTGTGTTGTAGTCTCTTTATCTTTTCAGATTCTGACAACCTTGATTGGCAGATACTTAACCTTGTAACTCTCCTCTCAGTAAATAGTTGCAGAAATGTAGGTTGATAAAATCATTAGTTTAGGCCTACTTCAAAAATAGAAATAGTTGTACTTTTGGCACTTGGGTAATTGAATTATTTTACAGTACAGTGATTTAAAGTACCTTTAGTGTAGTTCTACAAGTAGAGAAAAGTAAAAGGTTATTTTTTTTAAGACGAAAGCTGTGTCAATTCTTTTTTAGTGTAAAAAATATCTGTGCTTAATGAAATCTATTTTGAAAAGTTTCTTATATTTTCTATTGCTGTGCATTATTTTATGAGATAAATATGAGTAAAACTCACAGAAAAATCACAACTGAATGCCCTGCACTTACTGGAAAAAAAGACACTTCTAATGATGCATTAGAGCTGTCCTATTATCTCTCATTGTTGTTAGTTGGATTGATTCATGAATGGGATGTATGCCCATAATAATTATTCTTAGATTGATTGAAGACAAAGTCCCTACAATGATTTTAAAAATATATAAATTAAGAGGAACCAACAGCAGGTCATAGATTATGTGAAAGAAGGAAGTAATTTATGTGGTAAAGAGAAGAGAGAAAAAAAACCATGACAACAAAATAGGGAAAGAGGAAGAGAGAAAGAAAGATTTTACATAAGATATTAATAACAATATTTGATGTATGTGCATGATTTTATTTTTGTGTTCTACAAATCTGTCACCCTCTCAATTTTCTGCCTCGTACAAGTTTTTATTGACATTCTTTGCTTGGGTCTTGAATAATTAAGGAATAGTGACAGCTATGTGTGGGATGGCTGGATTTTAGGATGAAAATGACTGTACAACTAAATTTGGCTCCAGCACTGGGAATTTTGAGCCATTGGTTTCAAATGTTCATACAATTGGAATTGGTTGTGAATATGTAGCTGAAAATAATTCTCTCACTAGGCCCCTGTAAGATGAAGGTAAGAAATAGATTTGATTGGATGGAACCAATGAGACTACAATCTTATTGCTGTAGGGCTTAGTATACAGAGAAAATAAGTCTTGGATGTTGTTTTTCTAATGTCAATGTTGTCTGTGCTTTGCATGATTCAGTTGAATGTATCCTTTGTAAAGGCTCCATCTCTATACACGTCTCATGCTTCACTTTTTCTTGTCATCAAGATTAGCATATTTGGATATTTACTTCTATGTGAGGTGATGAGTATGGATCATTTTGTTTTTGTATTTTTCGACAGCCCATTTGTATTTAAGACATAAAATGAGATTGCCTGTTTTCTTTGGAAGTAAAGGGTTTGTTAATGTCTCACCTGTCTTGATCACTTTATTACATGGGACTTGATATTATTTCACCTTCCTAATTAAGTTGGAACATCCTTTTCTTTGAGTTCTGCTGTAACTTATAGATTTTGTTAAAAGGCACGAAACAATATTTATTTGGTATTTGAGTAGTAATAAAACAGGTCAGTTATACATGCCTTAACAAAGATTCCTCCAGCTACAACAAACGCCAGATGAGTCGTATTTATCCCAGAGGTGGAAGGGTGGATTCAAGTAACTTCTTGCCCCAAGTAAGTCGATTTGAAGGACTTTGATTTTTTCATTTTCTTTCATTTTTATTCAATCTCCTTTTTGTACCGCTGACTTTATGTTGAAAACAGAGTTGGAGTAAGAATTCGAGACAAGCACTGCCAAGCAATCTTTATTTTGCCAGGCTTAGAGACAGGACACCCTGTTCTTTTTGTCCCATATGAGAAGAAAAGGGATCTCACTGATTTCACCACTTTAAGAGCAAAAGAACTATTTAATCACAAAAGCCTGTTTTGACTTGACTATCTCAGTGGAATTTGAGCAGCAGACCTTCTGTACCATACCAGTGGTGGAATGCTGAGTTTCTGTGTTGTCATTTATTGCTAAGATGTTGACTGTCATATTATGTAAAGTAGATATTGTTGAACCGTTTTGCTGAAATGAGATTTCTCATGAACCATTTTACCGTAAACAATTTTTGACTTATTTTGAAAAGTAATGTTTTTTCGGCATAAACAGGATATGCTTTATACATATATTCACATATAATGGAGCAATCTTTCGATTCTGTGAATTTTATCTATCATACCATAAGATAACCTGGCCATTAGTAGAGACACAATGTCAAGACATGTTCAGTGAGACTTTGTGATGTAGGTACTGAGTCTGATGATTGCCATAGGTGGTCTTTGTTTCTGGGTGTTTTAGGACCCTATCGACAGAGAAAGGTCATATCAGTGCTCATATAGGTGGTCTAGCTGGGAGGCTTCTGTGTATGGTTATACGTCTATTTTATTTTTTATTTGTCATTTCCCATTTTATATATCGATGTCTAGGATATATAATTTGTATGTTTTTATATAGGTCAATAAACATATTTTGTTTAAAACAGATTTTCTGGAATGCTGGATGTCAAATGGTGGCGCTTAACTTTCAGACAGCGGATATAAACATGCAACTCAATCAAGGCAAATTTGAGTATAATGGCAATTGTGGGTAAGTTATAGTTTTACAACTAAATGGAAAATGAGTCATATCTACAAAAACAACAAAATAAATATGGTTTTTAAAGATAAGTTACCCATGAAAAAGTGTCTCAAATACTTCCAGAAAAAGTCCAAAAATGAAATTAAGGACTAGATTTAAATGAATGGCTGGCTTCACAGCAAAATATAGGCCCAGGCACAGGGTTACTGTGCAGAGTCGTGTGCAAATTATGCAATGGGTTCCTTATATTATTTCACTTTTCTAGCAAAAAAAAGTTCTAAACAATATAATGTTATACACCATTAGAGAGCTTATAAATTGTAGATTATGAATATATTCTTTGTGAATTTGTAAATATTAATTTCTCTCATATTTTCCTCAATGGAAATGAAGTTTGTGTGAAACGTTATGTATGATTGAGATAAAGTTCCAACTTACTAGTGTCCTGGAGCTTGCGGTATCAAATATATCCTAGTGAATTCACTATAATCAAACTGTCTGAGTAGATTGATATCTAACTCTTCTGTCTTTCCTTTACACTTTATGTGATATAATAAAACTGCACAACAGACAAACTCCCAACAGAATTTTATTTGCTTCATCAATATTTTCGTAATCATTTTAGTATCAAATATGACAGAAAAAAATGCCTTTCAAAGCAACTTCGATGAACAGCAAATATCTCTTTAGAACCCCCCTAAATATCGCATATGAAATGGTAATAGATTAGTTTTGTTGTTTTCCTACATTTTAGACGAATCAAATCTGGCAACTACCAACTCTCTTGACCTTTCAAATATATTCTCAAGACAATCCACATTTCATCAGCACCATGAGCAATGTTAATCATTATTATATCAATAATCTGTTTGTTACCTTGGTGGCTAATCCTCAGCTATGATAAAATCTGGGGGAATTGGACAAATGATTGATTCATATCCAAAATGTTACTGTTTCTTGGAAGAGTATCGTCACCTGAATGTTAACTCAAAATCAATGCCTTGTTGAAAGTCCAGCATAGATTTGTTTCCGCATATTTTAAGATTATTGTTTTATTTATTGGACTAATCATTTAATTTTACATACCTTATTTTTCAGCTACTTATTAAAACCAGATTTCATGAGAAGACCAGACCGACCATTTGATCCTTTCTCTGAGAGTCCTGTAGATGGTGTGATTGCTGCTCACTGCTCAGTCCAGGTTTGATCAGTCTTTGATATCTTTCTTCGCTTTGATAGAAATGCAGGATAAAGCTAGACTTGATATTATTTGTAATTGTGGAATTCAATATGGTAAAAGATCTACATCGATAAGAAATAATTTGTACAATTTATTCTTTTCAACCGAGAGAAGCATTTGTTTATTTATGAATTTTTTAGAATTTTAAGGAATGAAAAAAAAGATTTGTTGTTTCCCCTACATTCCCATACACAGGTCATCTCGGGACAGTTTTTATCGGACAAGAAAGTGGGTACATATGTTGAGGTTGATATGTACGGCTTACCAACAGACACAATTCGTAGAGAATTCCGCACACATGTTGTACCCAACAATGGTCTAAACCCTATTTACAATGAAGAACCATTTGTTTTTAGAAAGGTAAAGCCACAGTATTTTATGATATTTATGAAAAATTGCAATACTGACACAGATTTGCTGAGTCATGTTTTTTAAAGGGACTGTCTGGGTTTTTTTGGGTCATTTTGAAAATTATAAAATGAAATTTTTCACTTTTTGTCCCCTTTCTTTCTATTAATGTCCTGTTTTTCTGTTGTGTTGTCCTATTTGACTTTGTTTAGGGTCGACAGGCCTGCTGATTTCTTTTGATGATTTTGAAATTGATACTCTTGAAGGTATTTGTCTGAAAGTGGTGGAAACAAAAAGGTTTTATATTCTGTGTCATAAGTATCTGTAAGAATTATTCATCACCATTTTCCTTCCAAGTGAACATATTAAAAAAAAGATATTGAGAGTATTGAAATGAAATGAAAATAAGGAGTGAAACAAAATGAAAACCCTATTGTAACAATGTAGAGAATTTATGTTTTACTCTTTTTTATTCCAGGTGGTGCTGCCAGAGCTGGCTGTATTGAGGATAGCCGTCTTTGAGGACACTGGTAAATTGATTGGTCAGCGTATTCTTCCATTAGATGGCCTTCAAGCAGGTTGGTTTGCTCATTTCAGTTGTCAAAATAACACTCATCAATCCATTATACCTCTAGTAAAGAGCCATCTTCAGGGTTACTTAAGGAATTCGTGACAACAATATTTTCGTTATCTCTTGTTGATATGATTCAAGTGTCACTTCAACATATGAAAATCTAAACAAAAAAATAAGTTGAAGAGAATAAAGCTTTCTTTCTTTCTTTATCAATAACCTTTTTAGTACTTTCCGGTGTAAGAGAATAAAGCAAGCTGTGAAAATACTACACATCATGATATGATCACACTCTTAGTTCATGACACAATTAATTCAACATTTTGAAAAGTATATATATGATTGATGATTTTTTCCCCATATTATGCAATCCACATTGTTGTTACAGGTTATCGTCACATATCCCTTCGAACTGAGGGCAACTTTCCATTGTCACTTCCCACTGTGTTTTGTCGTATCATACTCAAAACCTATGTTCCTGTAGAGTTTGGGGGTAAGCACAAAGTTATTTGTGTGTGTCTGCATCTATGTATGTGTTTATTATTATAAAGAATATGTCTTAAGGTAATGTGGGATTATAAATAGGTACTCCAAACTGTCGTCGCTACTGCGCTGAGACACTGAATCGATGAAATTCTGTGTTTTTCACCCCGTATTTCCGTTGCTATTTGTAATAATAAAACCTTATATCTTCTAAGAGATCAACTCAAGATCTATCCATTCATGCTTTTAAAACCACCTTTTATGTCACAGGCTTATGATTTATCGGTGGTCTAGGGAACCCATTAAACAGCGCTTCATCGCACAAAATCCACAAATCGTCGCGGGCGGGTGGAAGCTTACGCGACTTTCCCTTGTTCTCAAGGCTTTGTCGTCAGTCTTTGTTTCAATTCTGAATCGTGATTTGTCTAATTGAAAAGGCTAGAGAATGACCTTTCGGTGGTACTTTGTTCAATTCGCTTTTCAATCGGAATCTTCTCCAAATAAGCCGACAAAGTTTTCTGTGAACTTTTAAGACTAGATCTATGAAACGGACAACATTCATTGTTGTATTGGATAAAGACAATTTAAAACTCTACAAATGAGTGAAAATTTCATTTGATTATCACTTCTAAAACTGACGCGCATCGCCTCTAAGTCCCATGTGTAAACCGAGGTCTAGACTTCAATTATTAGTAATGCATTTTTGATAATGCTTCCATAGAATTATGTCTGTTATGATTAATTCAAAGGAAGATGTCGATAAATGAAACCGAATGTTACCGGTTGGTTCGATCGAAGTGAGCCGCCATCTTGAATTCATGGGTCAGTCCATTACCTTGAGTGGGGGGGAGATTATACGGGGTGAAATGTTTTTTTTTTTTGTGTGATCTAATAATTTACAGTCTATTTTTGTATCAAATATTATTCAACGTTCTTTAATAAAGGTCGTTAAGGTGGGGGAATAGATTTTTATTTTGAGATAATTTGATTGAACAGACTGATTAACCCTCGTTTTGATCGTGGTAGACTTGATTTTCGTCCGTATTTAAAGACATTTTTTCTTGTCTTTTATTTTTATATTAAATGTGTTAGATACACAACTTAGACAAGAATAAAAGTTTTCCTTTATCAATCTAACATGAAATTAGGAGATAGTCAGTCTCTTGTACATAATTATTGTCATTGTCATTGGATCCGTATGAGTCTGGATTGTCAAACAACAACAACAAAACTTTGATTAATTCCTATCTGTTCATTGTATGAATTACTTTATTCTGCTTAATTCAAACTTTATTCTGATGTATAGATCATGTCTGTAGGTCAATTCTAAAGCCGTGGGTGATTGAAATATTAAAAATTATTTTTTTTACAATTTTGAAATTATGGCAAATCTAATTTCACTTCTTAAGGTTAATTTTTATTTCATGTCTTTATAAAATGTTGTAATGTGTAGTGCTTGAATTAACTCTCATTTTGATATATGGGTTATGTCTATGGATTGTTTCTAAAACGATTTATTGCATTTTGAAATTTGACAAATTTTCACATTTTCATCTCCCATGCCTAAAAGTGTTCAAATGTGTTGCAAGCCAAGTTTGGCGTCATAAAATCAATACTCATAACATCCCCACATCCCCACAAAATTGGGCTCGTTCTACATGTTGCTGACTGCTCGTTTTATAGATTTGACAACTGTATCTTTGTTGTTTATTGCCAGTAAATGTAAACTGTCAGAAGTAGCTGGTTACTTTTCTTTTACAACTGAAGTCACCTTTGTTCTTAGATTTAACTTTGTGAAAGTTCAGTGTAATATAAACACTAGTTTTGTTCTTTTTTATACATACCACATTATACCCCCAAGGAGTGTTATGGCCAGCTCCATGTCCAGCATTGCTGAACACAGATCCAGCATTGCTGAACACAGTGCTGGAAAATCTCTGAATCAGGTAGATAAAGCAATCTGGTGATCCGCCTATTGTACCGTGAACAGGTTTTTGGGGGACAAAAATATGCAAAAATTGGCCAGGGTGGCAAAAAGGTGGTTGACAAGTCTGTAATAGACAAGAAGCTTCAGAGACGCTCTGGCCATGATATCTTATTGTGTTAAAAATAACATTGAGAAAAGAAAAGTTTGATGTTATACTCATTGTCCTTTTCAAACATTTCCCCCCAGATTTTGTGAATGCCCTGGCAGCCCCAATTCAAGCCATGTCCCAGGCTGAAAAGCGTGAGAAAGCAATGAAGGACATGGGTATAGACGAGAAGGACATTTCAGATGTACCCTTAGTTAGCAAATCTCTGACCAAGGCAGCCAACCCAATCAATGGCCAAATGACAGCATCACCTACCAGTGTTGCTCAGCCTCAACTCACTGTCGCTGCAAAAAAAGATGACAAGAAAGGTAAATCTTTTTACTGTGTTTTGAATATGTCACAGCAATTCGCAACATCATCATGCTCTACACAGAATGTGTAGCTCAACTTAAGCAGACAAGCTGCATGATGAGAATGGCATTGTGCTGTTAAGTGCGCCCAGCTCACAGCAACAGGGATTTAACAACGACGACAACCTTTATGTCACCTATGACATGAACAATTAAGATTTAGATGTAGGAGTGAATTTTCTGAAGTTGGTACAAAGACAAGAAGCTGTTATAGTGAGGGAAACTTATGATTCAACTTGTAGTCAGATTGTGATGTTAAAAATCTTCCTTTAATTTTTTTTACAGGACCAGAAGAAATGATATTTGAACCTATCACTCGTGATAAACTGATGTCAGAGAAAGTTTATTTCAAACTTTTACGTAAGCAGCCAAAAGATTTGGAAATGTTAAAGAGGCGGCATCAAAAGGAGCGAGCTATAATGCAGAGAGTCCATTGTACTGTCATAGACAAGCTGGTTGCCTCTCATGACAAGGAAATGTCTGCCACAGAAAAAACTTTGGAGAAAAAGCTGAAGAAAAACAAGTAAGTTGAAATATTTTATTGTCTGTATTAAAATTGTCTGTCTCCTCTTCTTAATTATGGCTGCTGTGTTAACATAAGAAGAAAAACTAAGCATGCACTTTTTTTATCTTAGAAGCAATCTAAATGCTTGCTTGTTTGTATAGAAGTCGCTACTGGTCTGCAATAGATTTCTAGACGTTGAAAGAATGTCAAGAAAAAAACAAAATTTCATCATATATTCCAATTCATCTTGTTTCAGAGAAAGCAGTACAGATGTTCGAAGTGAGTCAGAAGGCAGAGTACAAAATCTTGTCACTGATCACAAAAGCAAGGTAACTTGCTTCTCATCATTTACGATTTAATCTAGTTAGTTATCATAAACAAAACGATGGAGGGATGGGGTTAGAGGACATGCTTTGTCTTTGATTTAGGAAAACAATTGAATTCTTCAGCTTTGTGATCACAATTAAGACTTTGAAACTAGTACATTACCAATCCCATGTTTGTCTTTATTTATAACCCTGACATGCAAGAAATGTGTATTTAATGTTGCATTCTGTAATGCAGTCTTAATGAATGAAGAACCTATTTTATTGACAGCTTTTATCATATTCAATTATCTTTGTAGTCAAGATATGGATTGTGGGATGTTAATTACTTGCCTGTGTTTGTCATTTGTAGATAAAAGAAATGGTGGGGGCCCAAACCACAGAGTGGTCAGACATGGTAATGCGTCAAATGACAGTGGAGCATGAGCTCTGGAAGGAGCACATTGTCCAGCAGAATGAGACGCTAGCCAAACTTTTGGAAGATGCACAACGGGAGCAAATGGCAGAACTAGAAGCCAAGCAAGAAAGGTTAGTGACTTTTACCTTTGTTACTAGGTGGCAGAATGGACGTATCATAATCTTTTACCTTCGATATAAGTTTTAATCATTATTGTGTACAGTATTGCTTTTCACAGGGGCGTTTTGTAGATGTCATGCTGTATTATGTATAAAACTTCCCAAAAGAAGAAGGATTTGAGTTTGTTTTTGTGTTTTAGTGTATTATAATGTGTATATTATGTTTTCAGAGAAAACAAAGAACTGAAAGCTAATCAAGCCAAGCATTCTATGGATTCTTCCAAAGCTGTTCTCAATGACAAAACAATTAAGAACAAGGCTGAAAGGGACAGGTATGATTAACATTTCTTGTTGTCCTTGATATTATGTCATTTTTTATGAGAGATTTTAGATTAGCAGGTAAGGCGAATGTGTTTTAAGGTTGATGATATTGCAATGTACATCTCTGTGAAAGGAAGTTTGTGCAGAGAAAGGTAGAGGAAAAGTGAACAAATAGATGTAGAATATCTTGAAGGCTAATACAAATGTTTCCAATTATTGATTACAGCATCTTGTTGTGAGTTTTTGTTGTATGATAATCAGACTCAGTTTCATGTGTTATGTTCTGTGGGTAGAGATTTGACTAGCAATATGAAAAGTGCTTATGCTCAGTTTATTTATGCCTTTCTTTGGTCTTTATCACTTGCATCTTTTGGTGTCAGGGTAATGTTTAGTTACACAAGACATTTTCCTGTATTTAAACCTATGAATTGTTTTATCATTATTTGTTCTGTATAATAAGTTGAAAAGAATCCATCATTCCCTAAAAACTGATTTATAATTTTGTTTTGAAAGGCGGATCAGAGAGTTGAATGAAAACAACACCAAAAAATTCATAGATGAACGTAAAAGGTTTGCTGTAAGACATTCAAGGCAAGTGGAGGCCTTGAAGAAAGTACACAATGAGCAGACGGAGAAGATCTTGGGAGAAAATCAAAAGGTAAAATCTTTGGAAAATGAAAGAGATGATCTTTTTTTTCTCCTTCTGATTCTGTTTCAAGTTTCTGAATGCTCTTATATCTTGTAATTTTACTTTGAAACCAAGACAGGCTAGACTGTGTCTTTCTATATCTTTGCCCATTTTGCTTTTGGATGTGAGGACATGAATAGGCTATGAAAGGTTTTTATGTGTTGATCTCAATATTTCTTAAAAGACTTGATTGAATTTATTTGTCATTTGTGGGATTTTATATGAGACCAAAAAAAAGCCTTATGTTGGGGACCTGAAATATTGTTTTGGTTAACACATAGTTTGGGTTATCCCACATATTTAGGACAAGCTGCCATTGAATGACTGAAGTGTGTTGTATAGGGTGTCAGTAATTGCATCATGCTGCCTGTCATAACATCACCACACACAATAGGCCTGATCCTGCCCTCACAGATGCAATACATCACCCATTGCTGTGATCCTGAATCTTTCCACTCCTACCTGCTTTTACGATGGCATCTTGAGTGACAGATTGTGACAATGACAACAGAGGTTGCCACCTCTGCTTCTCGCTTATCGTTCCTGGCACCTTTTAGTTTTTCCCCCTTGTGATTCATTGAATGTTGTTGCAGTCATGGATTCTTGATCTATTGAAGGTTTGGGTTTTGCTGTTGCTGGTGGCTGCAAGTCACTCAACCCTCTATGCAGAGGGTGTTGGTTTGAATCCTTTTGGAGACTTACATTAAATGTTGAAATCCTATGACAGAGTGCCTCCTTTCAGATGAAGTGTTTAGTGGATGTATAATTAATTTTTTTCCCTATTCTTCTCTTCTAATTTTGGTTTTATTTTTTTGGGTATCTTTGTTTACAAAGATAAAGAATATTGAATTTGGATCATCAATGATTTTGCTTTGATAGCTTGTAACTTAAATATATGACATATTTGCCATTCTTTCTGATTATTTCAAGTCTGATGATGATGGTGTTTTTTCTCAAATTTTGTCCAGGCCCTAGAGATGATTGAGATGGCATACGAAGAGGCCAAAATGGCATCCAAACCTGAAACCGTGGTGTAGTCAAGTTTCTGCTTTAGACACTCATCACTTCATACGATAAAGCATCAATATGCAAGACAACTTCTCATTTATGTTTTCATTTTATATACATTTTTGTAATAGGCCTGATTGCCCTAAACAGGTATTGAGTCACAACTTGAATACATTGAGCTTGACTTCGAGGTCTTGAAAGCAAATTTGTTAAGCATCAGATCTTTACAGGATGGTCCTGTCCTAAGTTATCGTGGTGATTTTTTAAAAAAGCTTCATTGAAATTATATTTGTCGAAACTAAGATATCTCATCAGTTTTTCCATCATGAGTATCAGAAAAACCACAAACCACAATAATTATGAAATACTTTCTCAAATGTCAAGATCTGACTTAATACCTTCTTAAGTTTATTGGGTCCCGTATGTTTGAGTGTTTGTCGCGTGATGTGTTCTCCACAAATCCATTTGTGACAAAATCAAACTTTTGTACAATCCATTATCATATTTGTATTGAAACTTTTTTCATCACGACAAGATGTATAGATTATAGTCAATTTACATTAGATCGTTTAAGTCCATAACATTTTTTGTTTCATTTCAGTGTGTGATCACAATTTTTTAAAGACAAAAAATTCAGAAGTGAATGATAATAAAAACCACTCGCATTTCATAGTTTCATCTTTTCCTTTTTCATTAATATTGATAAAAATTCCCATTTTTCTCTTTTTCCTTTAAAAAAAAATACATTCATATGATTTAGACTCAAATGGAAGTACAGTATTTTGGTGATGCATAAAAATTTACTTAATCATTTGTTTTTGTTTGCATTGAAATGCCGTTTATTAGGGTTTTATTATTTGAATATACATGGTCTTAAAAGCAATGCAATTTTTGGTGTATTGTTTTATCTAATGTATTGCTACTCTTTTTTCCCATGAAAAAATATTTTCAGTATATAATCTTGATAATGATTTATTCGTATTACAATTTATTTGCCATAACTGTGATCTTTCTATAGAATTTGTGCTTAGTTTCAATAAGCACGTGTATGTGCAATGATATTTGATGGTATTCTGTTACAGTTGAAGCATATTTAATCACATAATTTCGATAGATGTAAAGCTTTACTTCATGTCAAGATTTGAGTGTCATAATAAATGATATTGATGAGAAGTGGATGCATGTCGTATCAATGTGGTAAGACATTGTATGTGTGTGGTAAGTGTGTTTTATCACATGACATAGATTAATACTCAAGAAATGAAATAAACAAGAATCAAACTCAATGCTTAGGAATGATCAATGTTTGTGCCTTTGGCATTGCATGGAAATCGAATCACCTAGGTACTACGACCTTTAACTGTTAACCATTATGTGAATTGAGCATAATGAAGTTATTTCCACTTTTATTTATTCTTTATGTTTGTTGATTTCTTTTGCTATTTGCATTAGTATTATTATGGTTGTGTGGATATCAAATCAACAGGTGTGTAATACCAAAATATTATAGGCAATTACTGGTGCAATTCTAGGTACTATTTAGTCATTAAGTATTATAAACTACTTTTCCTCTACTCACTTGTTGATAGCTCATTATAAATTACAGATTGCTATTTTTATTTTTCCATATTTGGGATGCATATAGCATTGTGTTGATACTTATCTGAATAGAATCTCTTGAATGCGACCTAAACCGCGCATCCTGTCCGATGTGACGTTGACATGTTTATCATTTTTTTCTAGTCAAATCAAATGGTTCTACTAATCCTTCCCAAAGTCAAGTGTTTTTAAGTAGAAGGTGCTGAAAATACATATTGTCTCACAAATATTTTACAAGTATTATTAGTCGTGAATTAATTCTTGGCCTATATATAACTTGTGCCATTTAATTTTTTATGTTAGGTTGTGACAGTTGTGAAGTATTAGATCATGTGTATGCTTGTTCTTTTATTTTCATGGTGGTGAGATCGGACATTTTATTGTGCAATATTTTTTACTTCAGTTTAGGGATTGAGGCAGCCAACTACTTTATACGCCTTTGTCCAAATTTATTGTTTTCTCATGAAGAGCAAATCCATATATTTTGTATTATTCCTCTTGTCCCCTTGTATCCTTAAGTTTTACTTAGTGTAAATGTTGATAGGTTGTGTTTATTTCATTGATTTTATTTCATCAGTTGATCTTTACCATTTGCTGTTTTCATTTTGGAGAGGATTTTTTTTTAAAAGGTTTCCATATACTTTTATTATCCTTTAAAAAATTAGATTACTGTGAAATGCATAATCCTTTTATTATCTAAATATCAAACCTTTATCCATTTTGTTTATCCAGTTTTATACAGTAGCATTTTACACAATACTGCGGTTCTCTTGTTCTGTAGCATGTGCCAAGTTGTCATTTTGAGAAAATCCAGGCTGTTGTCATTATAAGTAGTCCTTTTTTTAAAATGTGTTCCATTTTCTTTACCTGAATCTGTATTAGGGGTTTCTTATCAACCAAATGATGTATTAATTGAGGGAAGAATGTTGTGGAAGTTTGATAGTAGTGGACACAGTAAAAGTTGTATTTTTTTAATTTCATCAAAACATCTAGGTCATCTATTATTATACCTTTACCTTCTCATTTGATGAATTTATTATTTATGTCTAGATCATTATGTTCTACTAAAGTCATATGTTCTTTAACCAACACATTTCTGTCCTGGGTCCCCGGGGACTTCCTCATAGACTGTGCTCTATAATCATAGTAGTTTCTAAGGGGGCTTAGATTTGAATGGATTTACTTAAAACTTCCTGAAAACAAAATAGTCTTAGCTAAAAGATTGATTCTGTTCGATCTAACAATTTTTGGGACCAATTTGAAGTAGAAAAAATTCAAAGAAAAAAAATATTCCCAAAGCCCCTATTTCAATCTTTTTCCACATATCTTCATATCAAAACTAAACTCTTATCAAAGAAGCAGTTTTTCAAATGCTTTCATGACCTACCCAGAAGTAGTCGATCTATTATTATTTCAAGTTTAGCGAAACAAAAATATGGAGTGGGAAAGGCAGTGGTCTAGTCACAACAATGCTCATCACCTGGTCAGCCCAATGTTTATCGGGAGGTGACTTTGACTGTTAAAAGTTTATGATGAGGAGTAGAAGACATAAAATCTCTGTCCTTATAATAAGTTTTAAAAACAAATGTGTTTGCTTAGTTACTAACTTTTTAAATGCAAAAAATTCATGAGGAGAGATTGTTTGAATTACTGCCGATGTTTTCAGCAGCCAGAGATTGAATATAGTAGCACTTACTCTCAACCCTCATTGATCCTGATGAAGCATCTTGATGGTACTGTTACTTACCTTTTTTTCTATGGTGGGTTGTTGGTCCAATGCAAACCCTTCCTCCTTTAAGACCAGGCAACAGCAAAGTTGAATATAGTAGCACACATGGATTAGGTACTCTAGGGTTTGTAGCTATTATCGTTTGTGTAGATTTTGATTTGAGTGTTCATAGATCAGGTCATGGCTTATTTCCCTCTTTCTTATTATTTAAAGAATTGATTTATGTGTGGCTGATCAAGTGTTTGTTTCATATTATGTTTGTTAGGGATTTTATTCTTCATTCTTCATGCATTAGAATTTAATTTGTATTAGCTCTTTTTTTGTGTATTTATTATATCTAATGTCTGAAGTGATAACTGCTTTTTATGTAAATTAGTACACCACCATGAATTTTTTATTAACATTGACTCTTTTTTTAAAAACATATGATTTGAAGCCAGTTGGGGAGAGTAAACTGATGAAAATATGATTAAATGTTGATTTAGTGTGAGGATGCTATTGTTGCTCTTCCAAATCAATGTTGTATATGGATCAAGTGGGCATCATCTGCTGCTTCCAGCTACTCCACGGAGTAGTGTTTTATTTGTACGGTGCAGACTCTGACTGATAATCATTATATCCCTATTTCAATTGAAATTGATGGAAACTTAAATTATTATTATCAATATTATTATTTGAATATCATTTTATTACGTCATAATTGTACTCTTCCATTCATTGTCATGACAAAACTGTCATGAATGATTATTGATTCATTAGTGTACTCATTTTATTTTTAATCACTTATTATGATCATAATGTAAGAAAATGGTTGCTTGCTATAGTAAGTATTTTATTTTGATTGAGACGTCTGCATTAAAGCAGCTCTCCTCTTCTCAAAGATGTACCTACTGTATATTATACCGAATTGATTTGTGAAGATAAGTGGGAGCTAAGATTTCTTTAAGTCTTGTCCAACCCTTACTGTCATATATTAATATATTATTATCTCTATATTATATATGTGTGTGTTAGATAGATGGCCAACTAGTTTTGAGAACGTGATATCTGTACATTGTGATGACATTTATTACAAGGGAGATCAAGCTCAATAATTTTTCATCTATGATTTTCATATTATCTTTTCTCACATATTGTCAAAATATTTTATATTTTATCCTGATGGTGAATCTCCTATTGTATAGATATCATACAAATAATTTTAGCAGTGCTCTTACTACATTCCCTTCCCAGTGTTTTCTCTGTACATCCTGTCCTTCATTACCGCTATCTTTTTTCATCTCCAATAATTTATTTACTTAAAACATAGACACTCGTTATGTGAAAGGATCGGTTGTAGTTTAATGACATGATTATTTATGAGATACTCAATTTTGATTAAGAACAAAAGGTGTGAGATCATCTTCTTGTTTTCTTACCTACGGGTCCCATGGCAAATGGTCTCAAGTCACTTCAGTATTCATTGGTGACATCATGCGGGTCCCATGGCAAATGGTCTCAAGTGACTTCAGTATTCATTGGTGACATCATGCGCTATGAGGAGAGGTTTTTTTTTGGTTTTTTTTTTAAACAAGACTAAATCCAATCCCTGTTTAGCCATAGTTTTGGTTGCTGTTGAATTTTTTTGGTTTTTAGTCACAATTCTGACTTCTTTAGTATATTATGGTCTAAACATGTCTATAATTTAGTTATTATTGCTTCTTTTTTAACCCTTGTTGCCCATAGTCAAGTTTGAATGAATGACTAGCCAAGCTGGTTTAGTGTATTGGAAACCAAAAGGTTATGTTTGCTCCAAGGATTTTACTTCTCTCCTCATTCTATGCTCAGGTAGGACTGGCTGTATGTCACTTATTTATTTTTCATTATCCTCCTCCTTTTGTTTCTTCTCCTCATCCTACTCCTCTTTAGTCTCCTCCTCCTCTTTAGTCCCCTCCTCCTTTTGTTTCTTCTCCTCATCCTACTCCTCTTTAGTCTCCTCCTCCTCTTTAGTCCCCTCCTCCTCCTTTTGTTTCTTCTCCTCATCCTACTCCTCTTTAGTCTCCTCCTCCTCTTTAGTCCCCTCCTCCTCCTTTTGTTTCTTCTCCTCATCCTACTCCTCTTTAGTCCCCTATTATTCATATTTACAGGGATGTAAATGTTTCAGATGTATTTTCTGATTTATGACTTTTTCTCAATCCATGGCAGTTGATTAATAAGTCACTAAATCTTTTCATGATTTCCACAACATTGATCATATTTTTATACTAGTACTAGGGTTTTGTCATTTTGAATCTTACAAATACCCTGTTTATTCGCTGTATGAATTATTCTGCAAGAGACTAAATAACAATTAAGGCGTCATAATATCTATGAAACCTGATCATTGTTCCAAAACAATTCATAAACAGAAAAGTTGTGTATCCACGCTGTGGTGAGACATTTTAATTGAGGCCAGACTTGTGTTCGATCGGTTAAATCCAAGTTTTCCAGAATACTCTACAGTGAGTAGTAACCAGAAGTGTCACTTACCGGAATTCCGGCAGCAGGAAAATATCCGGCAGTATAGTAGAGTATACAATGTAATATAGCAACGTGAAATGTGTTTGTCCTCAATCTCTTGACAGAGCCTGGTGGCATCTCT